>JALPQI010022078.1:0-18989 GCA_025490895.1 Thaumatotibia leucotreta
CCCTGTCGCAAAGCTCTTCGAACGTAGAATCTAGCACACCGCCGCAAGATTTAGCAAACTTTACGTTTCGACCCATGATATTGATTACTCTAGGCCTGACAGTATCGGTTTCTTTGGAAATCAGGAATTTAAATAAATTATCTACCGCGTTGTTCTCTGGTGTCAACTCGCTATTTCTGAAAATGTAATTGAGTTTAATACTTTTCTTTTCCTTACTACCTACTTTAAAAATTAAGTAGACATTTACAAAAATGTTTAAAAGTTACTTATTTTAATTTATAAATTAAGCAGAAGTAAGTATATATCGCAAATAATATACTCTTTACATAGTATAAAATAAAGTCACTTTTTCTGTCCGTATGTCCCTTTGTACGCTTAAATCTTTAAAACTGGTACGCAACGGATTTTGATAAGATTTTTAATAGATAGAGTAATTCAAGAGGAAGGTTTTTATGTAAGTATAGTACCCGTGCGAAGCCGGGGCGGGTCGCTAGTTATTTTATAAATGAATTAAAATCCACTTTTTCACTTTACTTCATTGTAATAAGTTTAAGTGAAAGTGAAAGCAAATAAACTAGAACTGCACGCAACACACTAAACAAAATTACTATAATACTCACAAAAAATATTTGCTATATTTGGATCCAGAACCTCTAAGCCTATAATCGATGCCGGAATCCAGCTGCAGCACATGACAATGCGCCTTCAGCACGGGTATGAACGGCAGGAAGTTGCTCCTCTGCAACCCATTCTTATAGAGGTCATCGGGCCGCCGATTGCTAGTTGCTACCACAACGCAACCGTTGTCGAATAATTGCGTGAAAAGACGCTTCAGTATCATGGCATCACCTATGTCTGTAACCTGAAAATGGCAAATCGGTACTAATACATTGCTATTCGACTATAACTTTGCCATTTGACAACATCTTTGCCACTTGACGACAACTTTGCCACTTGGCGGCAACTTTGCCCAGATAATGTGTACTACATTTTTTTTTGGAAAGCAGGCAGGTTATGACAACTGATGATGCCTGTTGATTATTTGTAATAGTTACATATTATTTTATTTAGGCAATTTAACCCTTAGGTGCATATGGTATCACACATTTTATTTCTAAAATAACATATAAATAATTAATATGCTCATAAAAATTATGCAAACTAGAACTGTTGCTTAGTCTCAATTGATTATTTATTTATTTCGTCATGTGTGATTTTGATTGTATCGTTTTTGATACTCTATGCACCTAAGGGTCAAGTTTTACTTTCTATTTGTAGTGTCTTTATGGATGAGGTTATTTAAGCCATTTTTGGCTGATATTTGTAATCATCATGAAAAGCTTGAGTTGAGAGCTATTAGCTATTACATATGTCTAGTTGTCACATATCACTTACCTGAAACTCATCAAAGCATATAAGCCATGATTCCTGCGTAATATCAGCTGCAAGAGGTGGGATAGGATCAAAGTGTGAGCCATCTCGGAACGCACTAGCACCTCGCCCAGATTTTATTTTCAGCTCATGAATACGAGCATGTACGTTCAGCATAAAGGAGTTGAAGTGCACACGGAGTTTGGATTCTATCTGCAATAATTGTTATTGAGGTTGGTTATTTGATGTTGATATTTACATGTAGCATTTGATGTTCATGTATGTATTTGATGTTTACATGAAGCTATTACTAGTAAAAGGTATGCTAAAACTATGCGAATATAGCATAGGTTTTAAATAGTAGTTCTTAAATAAGAAATATGTTAAATCTTTTAGAAATTCCAGTCGGGTTAAATCTTGTGCTATTTTTGTGCTTGTGAGTATAGGTTTCTTATACAAAAATCACTGGAGTTCTTATTTCGTAACAGTTAATAATTTGCTAGCCATTTTGTAAATAAAAGTATGTCCAAACTTTACCAGACATATAACTAACCAAAATTTATTTACAATCACATTACGATAAAACATCATAAGTTAAAAGGAGCAATAAATATGAAACATAATTTAAGTTCAAAATAAGTTTTCCATTAAATGACACATTAGCACACAAGTTTATCTGATGGAAACACTGTTTTATTGGTAATGATTTATTGTTTTCTGCTTTAGTATAGTATAGGAGAACATGAAACAGGGCACAATCTGCAACTTACTGGACTCATCCAGATGTAGGACAGATGAATGATGATTAATGATTATGCTATAATAGAGCTGATTGCTACAATTGGAACAATTCTTACAGGCGCAGATTCATAGAACAAATCCATGAGCATGGTCTTGCCTCCACCAACACTCCCATATATGTATAAGCCTTGTGGTGCTACTATTTTTTTTGGTTCTTTCTTTTTGAAAAAATTGAATAAGGATGTTTGTGTTTGAAGAGCAGGCCGTTGGAAAGTGGTAACTTCTTGATACAGTTGCTGCAAGTGTCGGACGACCGTTTCCTGGTGTTCATCTTTACTCAGTGTGCCGCTAGCGACCCGTGTTTCATATACGCTTAAGGGCCCTTCCCCACTTGCGGTTTGTGCTTGTGCTTTTGTCGACAACCTCACACACTGACGGCAATGTTTCCAGTGCTTTATAGCGCAAACTAAAATAGACTGACTCTTGAACATCGCCATCGTCATCTGCTCGAGCAGTTTGAGGAAAACTCTATCACATTATATAAGGTGCGAGATTTATTGCATACTTGAATCACCGTGCACGACCATGACATTGTGATCACGCAAGACAACTAATAAAATATAATTTCATTGCTATGGTTAGTGACGAAATTAATTATAAACTTAAAATGAACCTAAGAGCATGCATTATCCACTTTCTTCGTCTATAAAATCGCGTGGACAAGGAAATAAAGAACTAAGATCTAAGAATTCTAAGATGAGTTGTCAACGTCAACTGTCAAACTGTCAACGTCAATGTCAGCTGACTACAAACATTTAATTATTTGTTCCAAATCAGATTACTGAACGGTTGTGTTACAAACAATACGTTGACGCGACAACGCTGGCGTACTCTAAATTTATAAATAATTTATTGAAAAAAAATAATTTTATATGACTAAAATAATTGATTCCATCAATAAAAATGTACTTACTGGGTGTTAATTAGTATAATTTGGACCAACCATAAGCAGAAGAAGAAGAAGAAGAAAAATATGCAGATCATTTGAGACACTGGAAAAAACACCAAATAGGTACCAAAGCGTACATTCAATTTAAAAAATGTATTCAAAATTCAAAATTTGAATTTTGAATACATTTTTTTAAATACACTATTTAATAGTGTAGTGGGTGGTGACCGCTTGGTACCCAGTGACCACATTTTTGCCTTAATTCCCACTGCCCTGCCTACGAAGCTGCAAGTCCTAGATCGAATGATCGAATTTCGGAACCCGCGGTAATAGGTAAAGACACAATACTAATCGTTGTTGGCTTACATTCAGCACTGTAAGCGTTCAATGAGCTTCCTTTTTTTATTTAAGTATTTCCTTTTTTTATGGCCGTTGGGGCAGAAAGTTTCTCGAGTGGCGGCCACGTACCGGAAGGCGCAGCGTGGGTAGGCCCCCCACAAGGTGGACTGATGACCTGGTGAAGGTCGCAGGAGTCCGCCGGATGCGGGTGGCGCAGGACCGGTCATTGTGGCAATCTTTGGAGGAGGATGTTCAGCAGTAGACGTCTTTCAGCTGCTATTATGATGAATAGCAAATATCAGTCAGTCTGTACCTAGTCTAGAAAATCTAAACTCTAATGCTAAAGTGATGATCCCTTGGAACTCCCAATAACGCTAACTAGGTGACGTATTTAGACTAGCGATACCGATATCACCCGTTCAAGGACTAGCACTTTCCAGGCCTGGAGGTGATGTGCCTGAAGACAACGCAGGTGACGTATCTTTTGTTTAGAAGATCGATAGGTACCACCCCTTCACGGAATTTCCAGCGTCGTGTTTTATAAAGTTACAATGTACAATTTTGCTGTTTGCCTCTCTTTTTTAGGGTTCCGTAGCCAAAATGGCAAAAACGGAACCCTTATAGATTCGTCATGTCCGTCTGTCCGTCTGTCCGTCTGTCCGTCTGTCACAGCCGATTTACTCGGAAACTATAAATGCTACAGTAACGAAATTTGGTAAGAAAATGTGTTGTATGAACCGCTACAGGATTATGATACTAAATTGTAAAAAAAACCATTGGGGTGGGGGCCCTCCATACATGTAACTGAGGGATAGAAAAAAAATTTTAGTTGTATATAAGCGTGTGGGGTATTAATAGAAAGGTCTTTGAAAATGATATGAAGGTTTATAAATCTTATTTTTATTTAAGCAAATCGTTTTCGAGATATCAGCTCTCAAAGTCTGAAAAATGTGTCCCCCCCCCCCCTCTATTTTTTAAACTACGCGATATAAAATTCTAAAAAAATATATGTTATGCACATTAATAAACTCTATCAACGATTTTTAGTTTGATTCAATTATCTCCAATAGTTTTTGAGGTAGGTTGATTTAACTGTATTTTTTTAATAATAAATTGATAATGGTACGGAACCCTTTGCGCGCGAGTCCGACTCGCACTTGGCCGGTTTTTTTTATTTACGTTCAAAAGACTCCAACAAAGGCGTCATTAGAGTGACAGAGATAAATCCTCGAAATTTGGGCACTTGCCCCCCCCCCCTTGCACTGCACTTATGTATGGCTAGGTGCTGCAGTGCCCCCCCCCCCCCCCCTCAACGAAGACCTGGATCCGCGCCTGGTAGGGCTGCAGGCAAATGTGGTAATGCCTAAAAGCTTTCTCCCCTGCGTGAATAATAACTTAATAAGAAATAATCTCAACTGTTCAAGATATTCACCCCAGCTACTAATAGGGTAATAATGTTATCTCCATTTACTAATATCAGGCAAAAGTGCAAGAGACTAACTGTCTGGACTGACTTTTACCTACTGGGTCAACTAAACACAGGTGTAGAACGTTATAGGCTCACAATTTATTATCAGTAGCTTCGTGATAAGGTCTAGAACAAGAGATCCGGCAGGGAACCAAAATAGTAAACATTGGTTGTTGTTTACTTCTTTAGAATGATAGATAGAGTAGCGTTAGGTCGGTGTGCCAATGATTATTTAGGTACTATAGAACTTAACCTAACTAAGCTTCGCATAGAGCATTTTCACGGAGACCTGGATGCTTAGCCAAGTTGCCAATCGCTAGCGCTTAATCGTCAATCGCAGCTAACTGTCTTTGTCGCTCTTATATGAAAGACTGACAGAGAGGGAAAACTACTATACGCTACTAAGCGCTAGCGCTTGGCAACTTGGCTAAGCATCCTGTTCCTGCCTGGTGATTCTGATTTTATTGCTGTCCTGCTCATTTTCTTCAGAATCGGTAGACGTTTGACCACGATCATACCTGCTGGTAAGTAATGGTGCAGTCTTAAGGTCAAGCACGCTTACAGATATAGGTACCTATTTACTTTTGCCTTGAAGATGACCCTGTGTCTATGTTGTGTTCTTGCGTGTGAATAAGGCCCTCCTGTTGTCAAATATTCAACAACGTGTGACACCTCTGAATTTACCCTCATCCAGTAACCGCTTACCACTAGCCAGATTTTTATACTATAAGCTCGGTAGCTGTCATGGTGTAAAAGTTTGTTTGGGAATATGAACAGAGTCGCTATAAAATGTTAAGTAGGTACCTAATGTAGTTTTTAGAATTCGCAAACCTATTCGTATTGAGAAGCAGGCTATTCGATAGGTGTTCCCATACAATTTTTATGCGTTTTTATTTTTCATTATCATCACCACTTTATTTGCAGTTTTATAAAAGCAAACAGGATTATTGTGACAGAATAGCAGATAAACATGCGTCTGCTACAAGATAACCGAAAATGACTAAGAAAAATATTTATACGCAGTTTGTCAATAATGTGGGAATGGTAATGACTCGATTGGTGCGTCAGAATAATCGCAATGGAACTACCCAGATACCTATGTAGGAAGAACCTATCCTACCTAGATACCTATGGAGGATATGAATTTTGTCTCTCACTCTCTAATACATATGAAAAGTGCAACTAATATTTAAGGGGTAAAATATACACCTATAGTCACTAGCTACATACATGTTCGAGTATGCTGCTAGCCTTCTGGGATCCCTATAGTCTGGCCTGCTACCGCGAACACCGAAGTTCGTAAATTTCGGGAATTTGTCTCCGTTACTCTAATGACGCCTTCGTTAGAGTGACAGTGACAAATCCCCGAAATTTGCTAGATTTCGTAGTTCGTGATTTGTCAAGCAACCAATTGTTTTACCTGAAAATGCATACTTATTTAAACTAATCATACATATTAGTTTTTAACATACCTAATAGGTATTTTAAATATACATCATCAGCATGATAGTCGACTGCTGGATGTAGGCCTCTCCTATTAACTATGCGTATAAACGCATTAGGAGGTAAATGCCCATAATCGCCACGCTGGGCAAGCGGATTGGCGTTCGCAATAATGTGACTATGATGACGCTGCTGCCTCAATCTTTTATCAAATAATGGTCAGTGACACTTCAATCCCTTAGTCGACTCTTACGACACCCGCAGGAGGAGTTGGGGGTTGACAAATGAATTCTTACTGCCGTCACCACACGGCTTTCAAATATACTTCCTTCAAAAATACTTCCTACCAACCTACCTCAAACAATCAGCTTCAATATAAAAGTTTGCTCACTCACACTAACCAGCAAAGCGAATCGCGTAACCTTTCCCTAGAGGTTAAATCTGTGAAGCGGGCTATGACCTATTTGCAAGTATTTGTACAGGACCTAGGTGTATAGTGCTTGACCTATTCATACGTAGGTAATAGGTACGGTCGCGCCCACAAGTGTTAAGGTGCATGCAGACCAAAAGAGCATTCGCTGTTCTATCCCGAAAATCCTCTACGAAATTCGATCGTTACACGAAACGTGATTCGTTGATTTCGTAGAGTGGGGGATAGAACATGCTCTTTTGATCTGCATGCACCTTTAGAGATGGTGGTCACGTGCAAGCGTGCAACGTTACCTTGAGAGTGGTGACAGTTGTACTGCCAAAGTTTTCAATTCAACCTTTTATCAACTTTTTAATTTGACTCCTTGTTTCTTACTTGTGGTTAGAGTGGAACTCTACCAGTGTTGAATAGTTTAAAAATAGACTTGATACGTTATGTGCAAGGAGCCGTCCGATAAAACACTTCGTTAAAATCCCTCTGACAGTTTGATTTTTGCTATGAAGGATTCTGCTCCTTGGCTATGTGAACTATGATTTACTACGTACCAGCTTTAGCTGCCTGTCTAAAATAAAATAATAATATATATTTTTTTCACGAAGAATTTTTTTTATATATTTATTTTCAAAACTACAATTTATGTACAGTCAGCTGCAGAGAAAAGTAGACCGTCGAAGACCAGAGTGCCTGAACAGCCAAATGCTAAGAGCATAAGTTGCCGCGAAAGCTAAGGGCTAAAGGGCCAATGTATCAGTGTCACTGTGATAGAGACAGCTGTACATATCGAATAAACGCTAACGCAAACTTTGCCATGTCATGGCACAGCTACGTGTTTCATTCCCGCCCTCTATCTGCTCTTCTTTAACACATGACTAGTGTTGGGTCATTCCTGGTAACTCCCAACACGGCATGGGGAATACTCCCAACACGGTATGGGGAATATTCCCAAATGGAGACATCCCCATAGTAACATTAGGAAATTACCGGGAACGACCCATTACTACATACATCATCAGCCTATGATAGTCCACTGCTGGACGTTAGGCCTCTCCTATTAACTATGCGTATTGCATTAAGAGGTACCTAAATGCCCATAATCGCCACGCTGAGCAAGCGGATTGGTATAGTAATGTGTCCACTACGATGATGCTGCTGCCCATCATCAATCTTTTATCAAATAATGGTCAGTGACACTTCAATCCCTTAGTCGACTCTTACGACACCCGCAGGAGGAGTTGATGACAAATGTATGCTTACTGCCGTCACCATACGACACCTTCTGTAAAACCGTTGCATTCGACTGTACCACGAAAACAAGTGCAGCTGCGACCAGCGTGGCAAAGTCAAGGTTACCTTCGGCGAACTGACCTACGGAACCTAAATTGCTCCAGAGCAGGCGCACACTGGCCCCAATTGTGCTCTAACTAGTGCACCGGTTATCAACCTCTCGACCCGTGTCAAGGTGATTATACGATGCTTCCCAGTACGTTCATGGGACGATGCATCTTTGCTAAAGTTGGTTAAAACTCGACTCGAGTCGTTCAAGACCTTCATTTTAAGACTCGACTCAATTTTAAGGACTACGGTGATGTAGTCAAAACTTGAGTTATGTAACAATGTTACAGAGACTCGAGTCTTTCAAGAAGTTTCACTAGATTTGTGTTTTGAAATTAAGGTTTTTCTATATGATTTAGTTTAAATAAGGAATAAATAAAATAAATAAATATTTTTGGACATCTTTACACAAATCGACCTAGTCTAACGGCAAGCTCAATTAAGGCTTGACATGTGGGTACCAGGCGACGATATATAATAGAAAGATACTTAAATACATAGACAGCCATGAACAAGGAAAACATTGCTGATAAATAAATACACAAATAATGCCCTCGCCGCGATTCTTAACACAAAAACTTTTCTTAATCAATACTACTTTGTGATTAAACAACCTAGGGTTTTTATTATATTGAATTTCAATAAAGATCGTACAAAAAAAGCTTAGGGATCATCCATTAATTACATCACACCTCAAGGGGAAGGGAGGGGGAGGGAGGGGTAAAAAAACATTGGTGTGACTTACGAGGGCTGTTCCGAAAGTTTTTAGTTGCCCCGGTTCTATTCATGCGATTTCAATAAAACTTATACCATTTTGAGGGATATTTCAATGACACTTTAGGCGATGTAAATTTGTTTTAGTAAAGTTTTTAGATATTTTTATTATTTTGTTTTACTTAGACGTGTCGAGCCTAACTCCAATGAATGTGATACCGGTTTTTAAGACACTTTTTTCATGAGACGCTATGAACATCATTCGCTTATAAAACTATTTTATTTTATAGGTATTAGTAATTTAAAATATTGTTCGTTATATTTAAGTACAAATTATGTGATATACTTTACTTTA
This sequence comes from Thaumatotibia leucotreta, assembly GCA_025490895.1. NCBI lineage: Eukaryota > Metazoa > Arthropoda > Insecta > Lepidoptera > Tortricidae > Thaumatotibia > Thaumatotibia leucotreta. The sequence continues at coordinate 9,143 of JALPQI010022078.1, forward strand.
ATCATAAATGAGTAGGCATAAAAAAAATCGTAAATCCTAAAATTGGAAATTCGAATATTGTAAAAATCATCTTTCAATCAATAATAATTGTTCTTCAATTATAATTTAAAAAACGCAAAAGGAACTAAATTATTTATCCCGGCTTTATTCAAGTACGGCTTTCAAAGATTTTTATACTTCAATGTGTCAAAATGGCCAATTTTTCCATACAATGTTAATTTTCATACAAAACAGCTTTTTGTAAAAAAAAATATAACAAAAAACTATTCCTATAACATGCATAAATTTACTAACCATGACAAGTATTGAAATGTCCCTCACAATGATATAAATTTAATTTAAATCGCATGAATAGACCCGGCGCAACTAAAAACTTTCGGAACAGCCCTCGTAATTAATGGATGATCCCTATTGCACGCTTATTGTAAATTTTGAACATTTTTTTATATAGGTATTTGCACCGACATTTAAAAAATGAGTTTTATTTAGGCATATTATTAGGACTTGAATTTTATACGAGTATTACGCAAAAATCAGTAAGTCTAAAAGAAGAGCCCGGGTCGCGTCTTAAATTAAAATACTCGGTAGTGTTTTAAGTATCGTAAAAATGAGAAGAGTCCTAAAATGCCATTTAAAAACTTGAGCCTTTAGCAACACTAATCTTCGCTAGGAGTTGATGCATTGTTCAGGCAATAGAAAACTAGATAACAGGACTATGGAAATGTACAGTAGTTATAAGTATTTCAACTATTTCGAAAAATACACCATCACCAAAATACAGTATGTATCACCTCGTAGAGCCAAAAAAGAAACCCATTAATATTTAGATCATACTAAACAACTTTTACTATGGGGCCAAATTCGAATTCGCGAAATAAAAATACTCTCCCGTACAACGTGTTCAGGATCACGCGATCAAAATGTATGAAACTGTCAAAATTTTTTTATAGTAAAAGTTGTTCAGTATGATCTAAATATTAATGGGTTTCTTGGCTCTACAAGGTGATACATACTGTATAAATTTGAACCAAACACTTCAAAACGATAACCCATGTCCAAACTTCAAAACAGCAATTCCTCATAATTATCGAGAGCCCTCTGCGATTAACTCGCACATGGCACATTTCTGCGAAATAAAGCCAGTAAAAAATCGGCCATCGGGGAGGGCTAGGGCTCCATTGAGCGCGGGGGGTCCATGCGGGCCCAGCTGGCCTTCCGCACTCGACGTATCCGCAACCCTGTGCGATTCTGCATCGCTATCATGTTGCACATTCTTATCTCGATCTATTCTTAACCCTTTGACCTCTATCAAACAGCGAAGTTTAATTTTCTAGTCCCCTTGGCACTCGATAGTTTTGATTATTTTGGTCGCCAAAAAAATACATACAATGGGTCAAAGTCGTCATAGACTATGTCCAGTATTTTGAACGCTGTCGAATTAGTTAGCGTCAGGGACACATCACTTTTTTGTTGCATGTTTGACAAAAGCACTGTACACTACAAATCTGATGGGGTAATGGGTTTTCCTGCCTCAGATCTGTCTATAATATATATATATGTTCGGATGGCAACGCCTTTCATCCCGACCTTTGTAGCTACGTACATTTCTAGAGAGGATCAAAAATGAAGACGATGCTCGATTCTGTTCAAAATCTCGATTATACTGACTATACGAGTAAGTGAAAATTAAACATAAATATCAACCTGACACATCGACCTAGTGAATCGCTATTTTAGTAAAGAGTCAATTAAACTCTCAAGGTCGCGTTTTATAAAGTTACAATTGACAATTTTGCTGTTCGCCTCTCTTTCTAGCCAATACGTGTGTGTAACAGCAAACAGCGAAATTGTAAAATGTAACTTTATAAAACACGACCCTCGAGTCACAATTATCCATAGGCTACGGTAGCTGCATACGACTCGGGAGGTCGCTTGATGTTTCTACACTTTCTACTTACTTGTACCTACAATAAAAGTAAAAAAAATGTCTTCATTCAAAAAACTGACTATTAACAAAAAGTTTATTAAATTCATTACCAAACGTGTTCTTAACTTAGCACAAATATTAAATTCCTTTTAAAATCCTTCTGTCCACTTACTTAGGGATTTACTTTTAGTTGAATTTGTATAGGTATAATTATTATGAAGAACTTGATACAAGACTAAACAATACAGTGCTTAAAATAGATCCTTGTGGCAGACTTTTCCATATTGTTCTTTTAATGTATTCCTTGCCAGACAGACTAATGGATACTTTAGATACATCTCCAAAGGTTAATTAGATTAGTGACATCTTCTTCGAGTACCTACTTAACTTACCTGAGTATGATATAAATCATTAATTACACATTCTAAAGAAATTTATTAAACATACAGCGTGGGCGTTGTAAGGAGAGCAAATTATAAAACGGTTTTTCATTGGTTTTTTATCTTGTCTGTCGTTATAAAAGGGACAATTTTAGTTGTTGGAAAAGGATAAATCTTAACGAAATAAAATATCTATTAGATACATATAAAGTAAGTCCTAAAATTGAACAATACGAAAAACTAATTTAGCTCAAAAACTCATTATGAAATCAACCAATAACAGAAGAATGCCATTACCTTCTACTCCTTCTAGATCTATCCAACCTAACAATAATGAAAATTCGCGATCGAAAGGACTGCCAATTTTGGAAGTAGGTTAATAAAGAAGTCAGTGCACACAGCCGGGCATCTTGATTCAGCAATTAAGGCGGCCGCGGCAGCCAAAACAATCGATCGAAACAAGTGCTCGCACACAGACGCAATGCCGTGTGTTCTTATTGAATGCGCGTGAGTTTACGAGACGAATTCTCCCAAGGAACCCCAGAAGGAACCGACGGATATTTAGTCCTTCCTTCTGATCCTCTGTTAACGATATGGCATAATCTTTTCAGAAGATCATCGTCTTTGGTACTTTGTCAATAGGTGCTTCCAGTATTGGCATACTAGAGATCATCTCGTCATAGATCTTTATGTGTGCCAAGCTGAGGTTTGACCACAAGTTTAGGTTTTTAAGCCGAAGCGCTGTGGCGGCCGCTTCTTTCTGTATGTGCATATGTAGCGGTGGCAGTCCTAGCATTATTTCCAGTGCTGCAGTCGGAGTGGTTCTCATGCAGCCTGTGGTTGCCACACATGCTAGTCTTTGTATCTTGCTTAGTTTATTTATTGTAGTAGTTTGCTGTGTGCGAGGCCACCGCACAACCGAGCCATAGCTGATCATCGGCAATATGACCATTTTGTACAGCCACAGTATTATGTGAGGTGCAAGGCCCCATCTCTTGTCCACCATCCTTCGGCATTGCCAAAAGGTTACTGTAGCTCTGTTCAGTTTATTGTTCAAGTGTTTGCCCCAGTTGAGTTTATAGGAACCAGAAGTTTATAAGAATAAGAATGGTTTATTTGGTGCCATACTATACAGAACAATAAATACAAGTATAAACAGTAAGGATTTGAACACCAAAAAGGATGCCACTCAGCATGTGTCGTGTCAGATGACACGACGCTGGTTTTCAGGGCATCCGAGCTAAAAAGTGAAAAATAAAAAGAATTCTCAATAACACAACAGTGTTTTATACGGTTCCGTGGGGACTAAAAATTGCGATTAAAATATTATCGAACCGGGTTACTCACGTATTTAAGTCGATGATTGCTCGACATGTTTCTACTCATTAAGAGGGTCCCAAGTCCCAAATCTCGACGAGTACTTAATGGGTCGAAACATGTCTAACTTTAATACGTGAGTAACCCGGTTCTATAATATATTAATATGTTTGAGTCTCACGTTTGTTATAATTCTAAAATTAAAAATCGCGATGTATGATAGAGGTTACAGAATGTGCAATATTTTACTGAAGAACCAACTATTCCAAGATCTGCACATCTCGTGGCACATTAAACAAAATCTGCCGCGAATTCGCATTTTATCTAGATTAGGTATATAGCAAACGGGTGCCTCATTCCGGGAACAGGTTTTGGGAAGTGGAATTGCTCTAAAACCACATTGGGCTGATAGTACATGGACCTACGATATATCCGATTATTGTTTTTTACGAATTTCTCAGGCAGATCGTGGACTAGGGTATCTAGACATCCAACGAATCTTACGAGTTGAATTAATCAAATTACTTTTGGAATAGCGCTCATTCGCCACTGTTAATAATTACTATGACTTTGCCATGTTAACGTTCTTTTATCGCGATGGCTCATTATTATTAGTAACAATTCCCGTCAATACCTACTCGTAACTATTATGCAAATCATCTTCATATACAGGGTGAACGATATGAAGTGTTACCAAGTAGATTTAAGTCTGGTGTCAAAGTAATAGCGGCTTAATTATTATCAATTTATCAAATATGTTTTGGACACCACATTGAAGGCTTAGGCACGCAATCATTTGGGTTGTAGACCGCAAACATAATAACGACCTGAGCTTAGGCTTCGTATGAACCAAAAATGGCTCAAAACAGAATTTCACGTGCCATTTCTCCAGTGCAGTGAGTTTCGGACTTTTGATCTGGTCTATTTTGAAGAGAAAGGTTAGAGCAACTAAACATGCTTTATACTATAAATGCAATGAAGATAGCGATCGTATTTTACTGGCCCATACCCAGTGGTCACAAACGTGCTGAGAGCTTTTTTTTACCATTTGAAGACCTTAGTTATATTGACTAAAACTAAATTTAATTACAAAATATGCTATTTTTTCTCTTGTATTTTCTTACTTATAGTAATAAATTGTTGCAACAAAAAAATCGCACTCCTTTGGAATTGGTAACACTTCATATCGTTCACCCTGTATTAATAGATACTGCTTTTGGCAGTCCTAATGAGGTGATTATCGCTTGGACTTTAAATTCTTCCACAGTTTGTTCTCTACAGATCTATTTCTCTAAACAAACCGGTGGTCGAAAGAAACAGAGTACACTCTTGGCAGACAACTCACTACAATTCGTTTAGCGTTGTCAAGTTGCTTTAGATAATGGGTTTAATTTAAATTTCAATGTTATCAAAATTTACTCTAGGTACATTTTTTATCTCTATCATGCACATTGGTTTTGGATCGGTAATTATTAGTACCGGAAAAACGATCAGTCTCTACCTCAAAACGGTTTATATTCGAATACTAAATTTAAAAAAATGTATGAGTCTACTAGCTGTGCTAGTTAAAATTAAAATGAGCATTCGGTCTTAAACTACATTTACGCATTTTAAATATAATTTTACCTATAAGAAAACTGCGTCGTATTTGAATTTGCAAAATATAGGAAAAAATAACAGAAATGCCGTTAATCTGCCGTTGAGGTCACTTATTATATTATGTTAGTGTTATCGCCGGCGCGTCCTTGCTTCGTTATTAATTTCATTAAAGATATGTTTGTTTTAAAACAAACAATCTTCTTATGATATTCGATTTATTGACAGCGTCATGTGTTTTTAATCCCAAGTGAGATGTGTACGAGGACGAGTGAAACAGTTTGTTACACTTATGTGTTGTCTGTTTTGTTTGTTTAATTTGACGTACCCTTTGAAGCGGACAATGGATTCACTATACAGAATGTAGACTGTGACATGGGAAAATACATATAAGGAAAAATTTAACTGATACCTAGTCAGGATAGTTTTGTCTTTGTTAAATTACATGGTATATCCGATTATTTCCAATTACCATTAAGATCTGTAATAAAAAGGAAAGTATGTGAAGGGTCCACGGAAAAAACATGTCCAGTGCTTAAAAAAATCAGGGCAAATTCACACCTTATTCTGTTAAAAGTAAGATGGTTTTTCCTTCTGTAATTTGAATTGATTAAACATGTTCTTTCCGTGGACCCTTAATGTAAGCATTTTTTCATCACATTCTTCGCCGGTTTTATCCATCTTCTACGAATCTTAAATTGTTTTGGAGAAAACCTTATTTCGTTGAACATCCTGCATTTCATAATAAAACCTACCTTTAATTAATCCTACTTAATTTTTCGTAATTGTTAAATACGTAACAATAATAACACAATTTTCTCCATCATTATACATCCATAAAATTTCCGATGCAATCAATATCTTTCCCGCTATTGTCAATTTAAACAGGGTGCATTCATAGATTTCGGCAGATTAGGATCGTCAATAACTGTCGGTTGTGGGACTTGTGGGAAAACATATATCTAACTCAAGTGATTTATTATCAAGATATGGGTTAGCCAATAGAATTTAATTAAAATGAATGGTTTCTAGTGAACTTGTAACTTTATACAAGTAGAATATATTCGCGTAAAACTATGTAGGTATTTAATATTAAATATCTAGTTTATTTTTCTAGGTAAGACTATACGAAACATTTACCGAACTTTGGTATAAGTACATTAAGTACTTAGGGAACATATCCATACTACGTGACCCTTTTTCAAGCGTAGTTGTAGAATTGTACTTCAGGGTCGAGTTTTATAAAGTTATAATTTACAATTTTGCTGTTTGCCTCTCTTTCTAGCCAATATGCGCGTGCGTTAGAGAGGCGAACAGCGAAATTGTAAAATATAACTTTTTAAACGCGACCCTGGTTTAAAAAAAATGTATTAGTACATTTATTAATGTATCAAGGGCGGTTAAAAAGGAGAGTGCCTCTGCCTGTAAATTTAATTTTGTTAATAAAGCTTCATCAACTCGAGTACTAGTCACGTGACAAGATTTACAAGATGCCAGACCCCCCCTCCTCCCCCTGTTCACCAAGACTGGTACTTTGACAGACCCCCTCCCTCCCCCTAAACAGGTCACGTAGTATGGGTATGTCCCCTTATCTAATACTAAGGTGCTTTCATTTGTATGCTAACGAATATGTAAATGCTACTTACATTTGAATGCTGCGGTGACTGTTTGTAAGCCGGTCCTTTTCCACACCACCTGAGAGGTAGGAACCGAAGGTGCGTTTTTTTTAAAGAGGTTTCCCCAGTAGGCCTAGTCCTCTCAGGTCGATCGGACAAAATCGCGCTTAAATATTAGGTAATGTGTATGGAATTAGGTCACTGCCTGAAACAGAGGCGTAATCTGGGACATGAGGACTACAGTTGGTGCTACAGCTTATCTAGCGCTCGCCTTAGATGAACCAGTATACGCCTGACCTCAAAATCCATATCAACGTCCGTAATCGTAAATCATGATTAAACTGGATTGTGTTAGCTAGAGGTTTCGTGAAGTTTGGGAATAATTTTGGGCTTAGAGCAGACCGGGCGGCGCGCCGCCTACTCTTGGCGTACCTTGATTGGCATCCTTGCCAGTGTCCGGACTTTACTATATCTACGCGTAGAAGGAAGCCACTTAACAGATTTTCGCTCAGATTACTCTGACGAAGTAGAGCTGTGGGTCATGGCTCCAATTGTACGCGCGTGGCAACCGTTCGTGCTCTTCCTCTAGTAATTATGCCAAATGAGTACACTCGTATTTAAACTTCGATTTTACAATCATGGATTGGAGTTTGTTTTTTAAAAATTGCCATCGCAGCGGCCAGGGTACTCACAAATATCTCAGCAGGAGTCTTTATTATAACGGCATCGATATTTCTGAGACCCTACCGCGACCACGAACGAAATGTTGCCTCTCTGTCACATTTATGCACGAATTCACAAGTGCGAGAGAGAGGCAACACTTCGTTCGTGGTTCGCAGTAGGACCTCTGAGCACCGTAACCACTCCGATGTATCTGGGGGTTACCATAACGTACTAATGCAATTCAGTTTAGGTTCAGGGATAGGACAGTCCCTTTCTTCCGACCTAAATTGAATCGCATTAGTACGTCATGTTTTCAGGGTCTGAACCTGAACCCAATCAAAAAATTCATTGTAAATAGACATATATTTGCTAGGCTCGTAATGAAGAAGAAATTAATTACTAATCTGCGGAATAGTGCTTAACCTGTACGTGTATAAAATATTACAATGACTGATTTTTGCGAAGGTAACTCAGCTTACAATCAGCTTACACACTGTAAAACACTCGGACCTGGTATAGAACCGCGAACATCAGAAACTGATTATTTCCTGCAACTATCTCAGCCACTCCCATTAAGGCGTAATTCAAATAACAGAGATAGTTGTTCGGAATTATCTATTTACGATGTGCGTGGTAGCTCTGACAAAAGCAATGTTAGAACAGCGAAGCAAGCAGACTCGTGATGGCGGTCACTCGTCCTGACTCTGCTGCTAATATTGCATCACTGTCTCCCATCATCTTGCACTCTCTCTATCTCTCTGCTCCACAGATGTCATATATACCATAGATCAAGCAAACGTATCTACTTAGCGTGTCAAATGAACTCAGTGAAATCCACTGAGTTGTCCGTCTTTAATCGCAGCTTGCAGCTTTCGGGCGTCAAATTTTGTAAGTTGAAGTGAACAAAAACATTAATAATGCCTCCTTAAGTAATATTAATTGCAACAACACAAAAAAATATGAATACTCAAGGACCTGAGACATATTTAAAATCATAGGCAAGTAACAACTTCAGTACAAAATCTGACACCCTCGGCCGCCATACAAATGAATGAACTTGTTTCTTCTATCCAAATCTAATTCTGTGCTCTGCTCTTTGTAACTTTCTTGCACTCAGAATCTTTTTTTGATCTATTATTATTAAATCACCCTGTGCTTAACAAATACATATGATTTTGTAAAAAGTATTTTAGTTACTATTCTTAAATTAATGTACCTAATTGATTAATTATGTGTGGTATATTTTACAATAGGTAAGTTTAGTATATTTTACAATAGGTGTTTATATAAAAAATCTTCAACATCATATGCCCCACAAAGTACCTAAAGCCAAGGGTATAAACATGCGTACAATTACTTTGCAGATATATATTTATGCTCATGAGTGTATGCTTTTAAAACAGTTATCATTTTAATTATTTTACTTTCTGTAGAAACAAACATATAGCCTCGTACCTATTATGTCAAAATTTGCCAAATCAAATTTGTCTAATAATTGATAATAGAGCTTCAAAATTGATTACCTACATGAATTATAATAATTCATCACGAATACAGGCTCCACCTTGTATACCGAAAAGATGTCATGGATCTTATCTAGATGTCATATAATAATTTCCACTTCCTTACATGACAAAGAGGAAATGCATGGTCATAAAGTGGAACTGGACCCAAATTCAGAGGCCCTACCGCGAACCACGAACGAAGTGTTGTCTCCTCCCTGTCACACTTACGTACACAATCATGAGTGCGAGAGAGAGCCAATACTTCGTTCGTGGTTCGCAGTAGGGTCTCAGATGTGAGTGGACCCGCCGTGAACGGGTCAGGGGCGGTTCGCGCTGTTATACCCACTTCAAATACTTTGGCGAGCTCGCGACCCTCGACGTAATAGACTGAGAGACGACTGCAATATGTTGTATGTGCTTGATAGCGCTTTTCAGGAATAAAGCTGCATTTCACGATGCTACAGTGCCGTAATTTCAATTCTAATAATGAAGCACTAGAATTCAAAAGCTAGTATTATTTTGGTTTGCAGCGGAGTTTATGATAAGATTGACAATCAACGCTATGTCAATTATTTATTTTACACAATACTCAGGTAAAAAATATTTAAGATGTAGTTACTTAAGTATCTACTTATTTACGTCTATGAGACGAATTTATGTCAAGTAAATCGGCAAAGAGTACGATGCGCACAACGCATCAGTATTGCGATACAGCGAGGAAATGCCTCCAGCATCCTCGGTACAATGCCACAAGGGCCAATCATAGATATAGGTCAGGTTAAGTTTATTAGTTAGATTTAATCTATGTACATAAATTGTAGTTTTGAAAATATAAAAATAAAG
>JALPQI010022079.1:0-15357 GCA_025490895.1 Thaumatotibia leucotreta
TGTAAGTGCTTAAATTGTTGATGCAAACCTGACTGAAATAGAGGTTTTTATTTAATTTCACGTTTATTGGGTGTCCCTAAATAAAAGCAAAAAAGCTCACACACAAAGAAACGCTAAAATAATTTTACAACTCCAAGCTGTATCAATGAAAAACTACCTACGAGTAATGTAATTTTGTTTTCAGCTTTTTTCGTGGTATTGAAGTAAGAGATAAATAAAATGTGTATTACAGGCCTCTGGTGTTCGTTATGCATGGATTATTGTCTTCTTCAGCGGATTGGGTCATAATGGGGCCCAACAAAGGTTTTGGTATGTTACCGTTTTCAACTAATATTAGTATTTAGCTACCTATCGAGGTCTTGTATTTAAATAAATAAATCAATATCTAAATAAATAAATATCTTAGGACTTCTGACACAAATCGACCTAGTCCCACTGTAAGTCTACGTCCAGCAGTGACTGTAATATGCTGATTGTATCATCATCGTCAGCCTATGATAGTCCACTGCTGGACGTTGGCCTCTCCTATTAACTATGCGTATAAACGCATCAGGAGGTACCCATAATCGCGACGCTAGGCAAGCGGATTGACGATCGCAGTAACGTGTCCACTATGATGACGCTGCTGCCCATTATCAATCTTTTATCAAATAATGGTCAGTGACACTTCAATCCGTTAGTCGACTCTTACGACACCCGCAGGAGGAGTTGGGGTGGTGACAAATATATTCTTACTGCCGTCACCACACGGCAAATACCAAACCAATACCCATTAAGGATTAAAGCTGTGTTTTCAGCTTACATCCTATCTGAAGAAGGTTACGACGTGTGGCTCGGGAACGCTCGCGGCAACCGCTACTCACGCCGCCACATCAAGCTGAATCCCGACACGGGCACGGAGTTCTGGAAGTTCTCCTGGGACGAGATCGGGAATATAGACCTGCCGACGATGATCGATTATGTGTTGGGGAAGAGGAACAAGACGAGGCTGCATTATATAGGGCATTCGCAGGTACCCCGGTGAATCAACTTTTCTGTCTGTTATTACCATGGTTATGGTCAGCTGAGTCACGCTGGTTTTATGCGAAATTATGTAAACATGTATGTAGGTGGCCCATTAAGGTAAGAGCTTGTTAACACCAGCTCTAGCTTGATTTATCCACCTATTAATTTCATTTCTGCCCTACAGTGCGTTTGTAGGCTTGTAATCATATGCTTGAATAGTTTAGTATCATTTTAGATCAGCTAAGTTATCTTCTGTTTGAACAGAAGGTAACTTGGCAGGACAGAAGATCTTGGGGATTTAGGGTTTAAACTTATAGTAAAAGCTGATCAAACTCGATAAACCTTCGTCCTAGATATCTCTAGTATCTCTACCCTTATTACCTTGTGATCCAAATTATCCACAACCTAATTTCTGGAATATCTCGAAAAATTGTTTGACCAAGTAGGTATGATTATGTTTATTTTTATGACGAAAGAAATAATTGCACCGAATTGTACAGGATTTACTTTTATTATTATATAAAATATTACTTTATATTAGACTATTTAATTATATTTATGTTTTGATTTATTTAAAGCTTAATTTCAATAAACCAACCTCATGCATTTAATTATTCGAGCAAGAAGTACTATTATCAGATCAATATCTTTTTGAACCCCCTTAAAAAGTTTAGAATGGATGCAATCGAAGTTTACAGATTAACCCAATGCCCCATAACAATCAAGCTTCACTTCCAGGGCACAACGTCATTCTTCGTAATGTGTTCTTTGCGGCCCGAATACAACCAGAAGATCATATCCATGAATGCGCTGGCACCTGTGGCATACTTGGCACACAGCGGGTCTCCTTTAATAAGAGCTGTATCGCCATTCGCTTCAGTCTTTGATGTAAGTTTAAGTGAAGTTCGCATATAACAATCATTAATACGCGGCGTGGCGGCAGTAAGAATACATTTGTCACCACCCCAACTCTTCCCGTGAGTGTCGTATGAATCGACTAAGGGATTGAAGTGTCACTGACCATTCTCATATTAAGGATTGATGATAGTTAGCAGCGTCATCATAATAGACTGCGATCGCCAACCCGCTTGCCCAGCGTGGCGATTATGGGCATTACCCCCTGATGCGTTCACGCATAGTTAGAGGGAGAACCCTACGTCCACCAGTGCACTGAGATAGGCTGATGAGGTATACTTGGATACTTTCGGCCTCACTGTTTTTTTATTTGTTGCTGACGTATTATGCCCGCTTTCCACTGCGAGCTGAGCTTTTAACTTTCACTGCTGCTGTGACTCGCAGCCGTCAACTGAATACTAGTCCTTAGCGAGCGATGAACGTTAAACGGAGCCATTAATGAGTCCGCTCCGCTCTCAGTGGAAAGCGGGCATTAGGTTTTAAGCCCAATTTCGTTGATATTAAGATGGCAGTTATTGGACCAATAATTTTGTCATTTTTGTCGTCTTCAAAAATCCAAAAATTAATAAACATGACTTCATCTTACAGACTCTTGCCAAGCTAATCGGCAAAGGCGAAGTGTTGCCCATCTCCAACTCTGTGATCATGCGCTGGGCCGGAGAGAAGCTGTGCAGTGACAGCGCCGTGACTCAGGAGATCTGCACCAACATGATGTTCCTTATTGGCGGATGGAACTCCGTCGAGTTTAATAGGGTAAGGCAGAATAATACGCATTTTATTTGGTTGTTTTTTTCTTCTACGACAATTATTGACATCGATAAAATTAATGTTTCTCTCACTGACTAGAATACGATAGCGTTTTGTTTTGTCGTGAAAGATCCGAGCTCTGCTCATATCTATTTGACAGACCCTAGTCCAGATCATTCTACTACCCTTTCTTGAAAATTGTATTTGACCATGATAGTAGAGTAAATGAGGGTTAATAAAAATTACCGTAAGGGTAAATTATACCTCATTTCTTTATAATCTTGCTTGGAGTCAATGAAGTCAGGTAAACAATAAGACGATTACACATAATAACGTTAAAAACAACACATTTAAGAGGAACGTTCTACATACCAGAAGTAGAAGAGCCGCTGAATGGTGATAAATATAATTACAAACTGACACACAATAGTACATTACATCAGAGGCCGGTAAAATGAGGATTTCCGGCCAAGTTGGTATATACGGCAGGGCGAGTGTGCGAGCGCGGCCGGATAGGTAACGAGGCCGGGAATCCGTTTTCACGCCGAGGCATGTATATGTATAGTGCCTTTCTCAAACATACAAAGAAATACAAAAAATAATAATGACAATGTTGTCGAAATTGTCGCCTGAAAAGTGTTATGAAATTCCATTTCCATCCCAGTGAGTTACTGTGCCCTAAAAGCGATACTTTCGAGTCTATTTTAAGGAACGTAAAGACAATATTTCATTGCATGTTTGAGAAATAATTATTAACGCTATCGGTGACAGTACGTCGACACGGGAGGTGCTTGTATGGTTAACGCTCATTAACTCTTACACTGTCACTGAAAGAATGAAACAGCTTTTACATTTTTTTCAGACCATGCTCCCAGTAATGATAAGCCACAGCCCAGCAGGCGCGTCCATCCGTCAAGTAGCTCACTACGGCCAAATCATGCACAGCGAAGACTTCCGAAGGTTCGACCACGGTTTCTGGAACCCCAAAGTCTACGGAACCTGGGACGCACCTCTTTACGACCTGAGTCAAGTGAAAGCGCCGGTTTTCTTACGTTACTCCTTATCTGACCCCCTAGCTCATGTTAAAGATGTCGAACGACTATCGAACGAGCTAGGTAACCTTAAGGCGAAGTACATAGTACCAATGAGTAGTTTTAGCCATTTGGATTTTATTTGGGGAATTGACGCGAAGAAACTTGTGTATGATCAGGTAATGGCTGATATGAAAAGGATGCAAGAGGATGAAAGTAAAAGAAATATCGTTGTTTGAATGTTACGCTTAAGTTTTGAAGGACTTTGACTGGTGGACTCTTCTATTCGTCTTTCTTGCCTGAATTTGTTTCGATCTGATAAAGTCTACGCTAGTTTGTACTCCTGTGAATGTTTGGGTCCACCATGATAATGTTTTCTATAATTAATCTCATTGTAATCCAAGCCAAAGATACAAAAAAAATCTTATATCGATACTTCTTGTATCCTTAAATCCCGTATGAAGCCATTACCGTAAGTATATCTTATCTGTAGCTCATTAGTGTGTCTACAGGGTGACATTTGGTTCGTCGAACATGTGTGAACAGGTTACTAAGGACGGTCACACTGAACAACATTCACAATAAAGACAACCAAGATATCGCGAATAAAACTCATTACAAAGGAGCGGACCAACGCCCGTCATTTTGAAAAGATAACCCTGTTCTGTATAGTAGAGACTTTAATAAATAATTTATGTAGTTATATAAATTGTACAGTTTTGAAAATAAAGACCGCTAAAAAATAAATCATAAAATAATATCTTATAATTTAAATAAAAAATGATAAGATAAGGAACATCATAAAATAAGGAAGTCTCTCCTGTACAGGACAAGTTTATGTTTTTAAAATGACGGGCGTTTGTCCGATCCTTGCTCATTACTTATGGGCTCATTGATACTTAACTATCAATTAAGGCTCAATTATCTTATAATTAAGAGATTCTTATTTCGCGATTTATTAGTAGTAAAAGTTAGTCATTGTAACCGACCCTAGCATTCTGTTCACTTATGCTCCACGACCCAGATTGTCACTCTGTATACATGGGTGGTACAAAGTTAACAACACATTTATGTTTTTGTAATGAAAAGGTCGACTGAGGTAATCCCAAACAAAAAAGGGCAATATTGACTAAACATTCTTGTTACTTTAGCCGCAATGATCTCGATTGACCTGATATCTCATTGTTAGGTACTTGTAATTATAAGTTCATTGTTTTAAATACAAAAATCATTAAGTAATTAATAAATTATATTTTTTAACTTAAAATTAATTTTATTTATTGAAATGAAACTTAATCATTACTCTATTTACATGTCTAAATATGTCTATTGTAATAAGTGTAGATCTTTATAAATTATCGCCAGTGATCGAAATTATTCAAAATATTTGCCGGTTCAAATTGGATATCGCGTTCTCACCCGGGTTTCTCATTCATTGCAGCCTTACAAGGTGTGAATAAAGTTACTCAACCCTTTGACCGCCGTAGTCTGACAATGTCAGACAATAATTGTCACCTCGTCAGACTCTGATATGATTAAAAGGTACTTAAGCTTAAGATGGTCTCGTGTTAGATCGTTTGTCATTGTTGCCATCAGGCAAATTCTAACAAGTATACAAGTGCGAAAGTGACAAGTATAAACGGCAAACGCGTGACCATCATAAGATTCATGCCACCTGATTAGGTTTTTATAATGCAAACATTAGTCCCATTTAAATGCAAGCTCTGATTAATGGTGTAATTTTGTATTGGTGGCAATACGGGTACGGTCAATGAAAAATTCACAGCGTTCTAAATACTCTAAATGTCAAATTATCCACTGATTATTTTGAAAATCACAGTCTAAAAAAAATTCTTACTCAAATGCTAATTCGTCAAAATTTTAGTGCTCGTGATTGATTATCAGGCGCGAACTTCGTCATCCGATAATTTTGAAGAATTGCCACTGTCACTCTAATGACGCCTTCGATGGAGTGACATAGAAACAAATCCCCGAAATATGCGGATTCCGAAGTTCGCGATATGCCTATCGTGTCAGATTTACTACGTTATGTTAGCTTTTATTTCAGCTACATTTACAAACGCAAATCATTGCGAAACAGGCCTGCTACCGCAAACATTGAAGTTCGTAAGTTTCTGGGATTTGTCTCTGTCACTCTAACGGACACTCTATTAGAATGACAGAGACAAATCCTCGAATTCGCGAACTTCGGAGTTTGCGGTAAGCCAACTTATTGGTCACTGTCTTATAGAACACCACCGTCCACTAGTTCTTTGACTAAGTCCGTCATTTTCTTCCTGCACGCTGCATTTGACGTCCATACGGGAGCCACGGAGTCGTGAGAGGGAACTACTTCACTTGTTTCCTAGAAAAAATGTGTCTCTTAACGTTAGCTGACTTTAAGGTTAGGTACAGAATCAATTAGGAATTCTGCACTGACGCGGTGCGGAGCGGAGCTGTGGGAGATCGGCCAATGAGACCGCATTACAGTGTTTCGAATTTTGAATTTGAAGAATGTAATTGGTAAATTTTGCACAGCTCCGCTCCGCTCCGCGTCAGTGGAGCCGCACCCTACGTAGTAGGTACAGATGTACATTAACTGTGAAATAATTAGGTAAGCAATTGAGCATCACCATTTGATAAAAAAAATTACGATATTATATCTGGCAAAAAGAGGGTATAGGAATCTTGTAAAATTATGAAGCGAAGGGTATGTAACTGAATGCTCTTAATCCATATCTTGGTCCATCACTGACTCCTATTTGCATAATGTTTAAATTTTAATTTGATGTAGTTATAATTATTGTCGTCAGAATTTTATGAAGAACCTCAATTCGTTGCATCAAACACTACACGTATTTAAATTGACTCAGGGATCGATCAACTCGTTGTTGTGGAATTGTTTTTGTTTGTAAAAAGAAGCAAATATGTATTAACCAAATCTAAATAATATAATATATATGAAATTTAAATCAGCATCTTGCAAAATTTTACCTTAGCCTGGTAGAGATTAGGCGCCTCATTGCTGTCACAGGTCATGATGGGGTACATATCTAATGCCACTCCAAGACCAAATTTTCCACTGCGCTGGAATTCCTCCTGCAATCTTTAGAAAGAACAGAATCAGTTCCCTTCAGGTTTCAACTCTTACCAATATGAAGACTTAGTATTTTCTGATAACACAAGTTTCATTTTGGAATCCAATAATTAGCTACTATTTATAGGTATTATCGCCAGAATATAATATACTGCCCATTTACTTGTCCATGTTGGCTTAAAATCTACTTTTTGCATATTTTTTGGATTTATAAGCTAACCTGGACATTTACATTATTAGTATGCCTTAAAACGGGATATTTACCATATGAATTGCAATTATTGAGCACCCGATATTTCTTCACTGTTTCAAATGGCTTCTTCACAGAGTAACTCAATTAGGTACTCTGTGAAAATTTGATGAGACGTGAAGATTGCAATTTACATGATAAAATATACCGTTTAAAGTCTTACTAATAATATCCTAAGGGATGCGATCGGATCCAATCCAAATATTACGATCGGATCCAATATTATTCTCGAGTGTCGTATGATTTTCCCTACAACACAATAAACATAAATAAGTAAGTACTTACAGTTCATTAAGCGTATCCTTGTTCAGATTCCCACTGAACACTGAACCATCGTCACTTAGCTCCACCAGTCTTTTATACAGTTCCTCAGAATAGTACTCCAATAGTGAGGGCAGATGCTCAGATCTTTGCTCTCGGTTTAGGCATAGGTATAACATGTAAGCCAAATCCAAGGCTGGAGAAGCGTAGCGGACTAATTGGAAGTCTACCATGAACATCTGTAAATTGATGACGCATTAAAATTGAGGACTCTTTGCTAACTTTTCGTCGCCAATGATTTGATATGATATGAACTCAAAACATTTAATGGCTCACACATCCACGACAGTGACAAATTTCAAAATAAATAAAAAATTCACCGCTGGATCCGGAATATCCGAATAACGAAAAACTTAACTGTAGCCATACCATGAATTTTCAAGTATCGATTCCGTTAGTTTGTACTCGATACGTAAAGCATTCTCACGCTTATTTTTATTGGATCGAGTGCGAATGCCTGCTTTACGTATCGCTTAAAACCTACCGTATCCGATACTTACCAACTTAAGGTACGGCTACTGGAACAGCGGCCCTACCGCAAACTTCGTAATCCGCAAATTTCGAGGATTTGTCTCTGTCACTCTAATGGCCCCTTTGTTGGAGGGACAGAGTCAACTCTTCGAAATTAACGAATTTCGATGGTCGTGATAGTAGCCAGTAACCAACTTACCTCAACAATATCTCCATCTACATATCGAAACAGAAAGTTGTTGGTCCAACAGTCTCCGTGTCCAATGACTGCCAACGGCTCACGGGGTGTCACAAGAGAAACCATCATTTGGAAGAAGGAGTCTTCGCTGCAGAATTCTCGAAATTTCGATAGATATTTGTCCTGGATGAAAAAGACAGAAAACGACTCATTGGAGAAATCAGTCAAGTAGTGATATTTACGATTGTTTAAAGAGAGTAATCTTACGCACGCATGTTGACTAAACAAAGACTATGAACTGTAATTTCATCCTGTTTGTGTGTGTGCGTGGTGTGTGCCGTATATTAGATCAGATCTCATCTTCAGCAGTGGACGCTTTCGGTTGATATGATGATGATGACATTAAATCCAATGTAGGTATACTAGGTATAGCACTAGTTATAGGATACCTATTACTAGTTAATCTAAACGGCGTAAAGAGCACGTCTTTTTTCTTTGGAAGATACAAAATTTTGAGAGTTTAAAGCGAACCACGATTGCCATGTTGCTCTCCTGTCACTTTTTTGTACGAGTTTGAAAGTGTAACAGAATAGCAACATGTCGATAGTTGTTCATGGTGATCTTCTGTGCTTGAACCGCGTTTTGGACTCTGTAAATTTTTTGGTCATTGTGTTACCTTATCTTCGCAGTCAGCAAGTTCTTCTTCAACCATGGCTACAGCGTTACGAGCCGCTTCACGGTAGTACGACTTGTAATATTCCTCGTTTTCACCTACAAAGAAAACTAAACAACAACAATATTAACCACAGGCTTGGAATTATAGAGTGGATTGGATGGATGAACGATTGAACCATGGATCCGTATGAATTCCCATCGTTTGAAGTTCGTATCAGCAAGATTGCGAGAAATTTTTCACATGAGGAAGTAACAGTAACTTTTTGTGTGCATCTATCGGTAGTTGTAAATAGTATAAGCGACTGTACTACGCAGATAAAACGCAGCAAACTATATGAGGTGAGGGTAGGTATAAGTAGCTCAATATCTCAATCATTCCCTTTTAGTAAAAATTATGAAACAATTTACCTTCGGAGATTCCATCCTGCACGTTGAGAAGCTCATAAAAGGCCTCTGGATTGTAGTGTTTCATAGCCAAAGACAGGGCATGGAACTGTGATAGGTTCTTGAGAACGAAATAGCACTGCTCTATTGTTAACCCTGGAACAAAATACAGACCATAAAACCACCCACGGCCCAATTTAGCATTTTTTTGGCTTTTTCGTTATTAGTCAAAAATTTTTGCCTGTGAAAAGCACGATTATCTTATCAATTACACCTATGGAAGATATTCTCACTTTCATGGCACACTTTACATTGGACGTGCTAAGTATATATAACACATACTAAATTAACTTGAACCGCAAAGTGCTACACATTCAATTTCCTCGACTGTACAAGACAACCGAGGAAATTTCAGAGCCTACATTCATTGAAAAAATTACCTTATCTACGAAAATATTTAAAAAAAGGAAAAAATGATATAGAGTACAAATGTAGTAATATGATCCTTTCATTAACTCACCTTGCCTTCTGTCTGGCATAACAAACCCTAGCTGCTTCAAATCTTTCAAAATAACCAGATCATTCTTGGCCAGATAACATTTCGGTATCGCCTTAAACGGGCTTTTGATCTTCCACTGCTGCTGGAATTCATTCAGTGCTGGCCAGATCTTGTTATAAAAGGCTACTTCATTGCAGAACAGCTCGTCACTCTTGAAGGCTTCCCTTCGAAGAATGCTTTCCGGGAGGCATTTGTAAATGATGGAGCCGCTCCATGGTTCTTCGGTCTCGCAAGAGCCATCGGGTTCTAGATGTTTCCGAACGCCTTTCAGCTGGATGCGGTAGACCATTGAGGTGTAGTTGTCTCCGCGTTTGGTGCCTGGTGCTCCCTAAGGATCGGAAATAAGAGTATAACTGGATTTCTTGCATGTTGGTCCAAGAGGTCGCCCATCACCCATCAGGTCATAGGCACCAGTGATAGGTGCATCAGCCTATCTCATTCCACTGTGATCGTAGGCCTCTCCTATCAACTATGCGTATAGACACATTAGGAGGTAAATGCCCATAATCGCCACGCTGGGCAAGCGGATTGGCAATCGCAGTAATGTGTCCACTATGATGATGCTGCTACCTATCATCAATCAAATCAAAGAATGGTCAGTGACACTTCAATCCCTTAGACGACTCTTACGACATTCGCGGGACGAGTTAGGGTGGTGACAAATGTATTCTTACTGCCGTCACCACACGGCACTACACACACTAGGTACCTATGTTGATTCGGAAATATCACACAAATACTATACTACTAAAAGACTTTTGTTTTCTAAACTCGGAAATGCTATAGCTGTATCTGAGTTTGTATTCAGAAGCTGGTACATGCTTCTTTATTATAAGTTAATTTATGAATAAGGATGTACCCGATTTAAAAAATGGGTCAATCAGAATTCACTAATTGAGGATTCATTTAATGGATAGGTACACGAAAATAACTTTAATAAGTTTGATTATTTTTTCTGACTTCCAGACTTTTCGTGTTCCAGTCCATGCAAAAATGTTTACCTTTATACTTAATAGTAACTCAAACACTATTGAGGCTTAACATCAAAAACAGCATTAAATTACCTCGAAATCCTGTATAGTGACATCAGGATAGTCTTCCTTAAGTAGGTCCTGTAGGAATTCCAACGTAATGTCACTCATGGCGGGCGTGCTAGTTTACTGAGCAGTGATTGAAGGTTGCGTACACAGCCGTTCGCGTGGTCGCCATGATTTGAGTCATTTATAAGGATTTTTTGGTCTTGTAACTTCCAAAATCATTCTTATAATTATTGCTACGCTCTGACAGGGCAACTGTGTATGCACCATAATACTTACTGTGACATCTAACCTAACCATGGTTTTGCAATAAATTAAATGAAAATTGCCACACGGTGAAGCCAGCAAGAATACATAGGCACCACCCCAACTCTTTCCGTGGGTGTTGTAGGAGTCGACTTGGGGATTGAAGTGTCATTGATCCGAGTATGTCCTAAAACTATGACCGGGGGATGGGCAGCAGCATTCTTAAAGTGCGGTGCCAACCCACATGCCAAGCGTGGCGATTATGACAAAATCCCCCAAAAAGTGGTGGCGTAAGACCGGTCATTGTGGCAATCTTTGAGGTAGGCCTATTATGTTCAGCAGTGGACGTCTTTCAGCTGATGTGAAGATGATGAACTTTCAAAATGTAGGCCACAAAGGGAGATCGAAACTTAATAAACGGGTTATCCTGTTCAAGCTAGTATGCGTATAAAATTCTGAAAGATGCATCGTTTTGGATTAGAAGTTCGATTAAATATTTCGTTTTGTTGTTAACTTTTGGTTCGCCCTTAGGAAAGGTGTTTTTTTTTTATGGCTACGCTACGTTTTACCATTTTCTAAACAATTTATTTAATAAAATCAAAAACATACCTACGTAGTTCGTTATTAGGTATTCATGACTTTTGAGAAAACAAAATATCGAGCATGGCATGGCTCAACTAATGTCCCAAATAACGCAGTTATCATACGCTCCCTACAACAGGAGGGCTCTACTAACTGTGTCACCTGGGGCCTCGATTGGATAATGTCCCAATCGTCTCGATTTATCACGTATATGCACCGAACTTCCGCACGAGGAGTTCCCATATAAATCGGTGGGCGCGTCACACAATAGATGTTGGTATAAGTAGGTAGGTACCTATCTAGCTACCTGTAAGGTGGAAGTACTAGTACCCGACGCTGTACCAATACTCGTCATCATAGCTTGAGTTGCCATCGATAAGATAAAATATTAGGGCACATAATGTGCCTTTAATGCTTCATATCCCAACTTAATCATAATTAGCTAACCCATATCTAAGTTGCTTGCATAATTTTAAGCCAGGCTGACATTTATTAGGACTGAGTGATAATATTTTCAATGTCCCAATATGTGACATTCACACTTGTACTGAGGTGATATATTAGGATTGCGAGCAAAAACACGTGACACTTACTTGTCCAATCGAGTTGACTAAGAAAATTTGCAATTTTGAGTAATTTTGATATTGTCACCCTATAAAATAAATACTATTTAACAAAACTTACACACTCCTCTCCCAAAACACATGACAATAATTTATGTAGATTTATATATTATGAGCAAAATATCGTGATTCATATAAATATTCTCTGTTAACATGTTACGTATTGGTACCTACTTCCACCTTAGTTTGTTTTTGACATCTAAAATATGAAAAGCGATATTCACGATCTTTTATTAGGGACACCCAATTAGCGTCAGAAAACCCTAAATAGCAGTCAGGTTTGTAACGATAATCGTGAGTGGTACCTATAGTAAAAACGGTCCACTTTGTCGGTTTTTATAAGGCTTAGACATTTAATTCATATAAAGGTACATGGCGATGGCGATTCCGTCCTTATAGGGTAAGCGACAAAGTCGGATATTATTAGGTACTAAAGCGTTTACAATTAAGCACTAAATTTCAATAAAATATCGGTTTTGGTGTTAATGTTATAAACTATAACGATATTATAATATAAAAATGCCGATCAAGTTTAAATTCCTAAATATATCGTAAGTACTTAATTGTCGTTACGAACCTGTCTGTATTTAAGGTTTTTTAAACTTACGCTAATTGAGTGTCCCTAAAAGTGAAAATGCCTGTCAACACAACTTTCTATTTAAAAATGAAGTTTAAGAAATAAGTGTACATTCCTAAGTGTAAAATAAACTCAAATTTTATATTTTCGTGATATTTTTTGTTACAATAGCATACAAATTAGAGTATAATTCGTAGCTCAATGCTATTTTATAAATTTAATATAAATGTGATTTATCTATTTACGTACCTACCATATACTAAGTACTACTAGTTTAGTATTAGTTTTAGTAGCTCCATTTTTATACTATTTGAAGGTTTATTAGGATTTTAGGATCAGTTGCATCCAGGTTGCATCACATAGTCACCTAATACTGGATACTGGATCCTTATTCGGCAGTCTTATTTATTCTGCACAAACTTCTATAGGTAGGTCCACATTTTATATTTAATTTATTTATTTAAACTTTCTTCTTCATTTTTCAAACAGGATATGAAACATGGAATATAACGTAATAAAATAGATTAGATGTCAGTAGGATCTCAGGACCGACAACATTATAGGCAGGGTAAAGTGTAAATTTCTATATAAACTAGTACCTATAGACACCGTTGCCGGCTTCCAGATGAGAGATGTTAAGAAAAAGGCCACAACTAGGTAGGTACCCAAACTACCAACTCCATGCTATCATAAAAATAGGGAGAACAAAGCGGGAATCGAACACAAACCTTCAGCTTTGGTAACTACTGCTCTTAGTGCTCTTACCGGGTCCATATTGGCACTTATACAATTTTTTCTTCGAATATTTTTACTAATACCGTTTTTTACTCATAATCATCATTACTCCGAAAATTTTATCTCATACTTTTTTTCTTATTAAAAATTATATTTCTACCTACAATGTTCATAACGATTTTTATTTCGAAATTTTGTCCTCCTAAAGTCGTCAGTAGATTAATCTATACCCATAAAGTTATTTGAAATAAATTGTTTATTTATAAACATTTTCCCATTAGGTTCACCCTGTGACGGTTGTGGCATACTCAACTTTAGCATATTTCATTGTGGCAGATTTCGAGTTGTCCGAATGTTATTCGAGCATAATTTCGATACTCCTATTTATGATGAGGCATAATCTGGATGTGCATAAAAAGTATCGGCATAGTTTGTTTTAGCATAACAGAGAAGGAATAATTACAAACTCTCAATATAATCGAGGTAGTAGTAATATTCTGTACGTTACTTAACTGAGCAGAGTACTTTCTAGGTTGCTAAAAAAAAATTACCTCTAAGACTAAGGCGGGAGCAGCTCCTGCCTTAGTCTTCTAACCTATCCTATCCGAGTCGGATCTGCCCCGGAAGGTTTTGTTCGCTCGCTTCTCTTGCTCTCACTGCAGTAATTTTCACCCTCACAACAAATTCAGCCTGACGAAAAATGCAAGTTGCGAAAATGTGGCTATATGCCCAAAAAAATATTCAAATCTAATTTCTGTAAAAATAATGTTCGAAATATTGTTATTTATGACATGTGATGATTCTGCCTCATTAAGATGATGCCAAAATAGATTATGCTAAATCTGTTATGTCCTAAGAGTTTCGGCCAAAAAAAGTTATGCCAGATAGAGGGAACCCGTTTAGTACAGTACTCTGCCACAACCTGATTTGTGCAGGTAGCTAGTGTTTACAGTAATAGTACGATTTATATTTAATTAAACAAAAATAATTCATACATAAAACCTGGGTCGCGTTTTATAAAGTTACAATTTACAATTTCGCTGTTTGCCTCTCTAATGCACGCACATATTGGCTAGAAAGAGGCAAACAGCGAAATTGTAAATTGTTGCTTTATAAAACGCGACCCTGTACAGATAAAAATAAACATAACATTAGAGTATATAGCATAAAATAAGTATTGTGAAAAACTATATAAACATAAAAGTTAGAACCAAAAATATGTATGAACAAAGATTACTTCTAAGTACCGATCATTACCTATGATGTTAAATTGTATAAGAAAAAATTTCGGAGTACCAATAATCTAAGTTGCAATTTTATAAATACTTGGCGCACCCGCTCTTACCATTGAGCCATCCAGACATCGACGTAAACTGGCCATAGTTGAAAAATGACAATGAGGTTCGGCAGTGCCTTGAAGGGCAGTGCTAACTAGATTGCGCAGAAAGGTGCATAAGACAGTTTACCCTTAATAAAAAGAACGCTTTCAGCGTAAAATCGAGGGGCCGCACATAGTGTGCCACTAGGAGGGATAGACATAGTCACTTACTACTAAAAAGAAAGTGCCACACAGGCACTTAGTGACGTATTCAACGCATTTGTCTGGCACTTACATTTAGCATCTAATGCACACACACACAAAAAATAGTGGCACAGTGATAAGGACGGACGATTATCGTTCCTTTTCACTTCCACTAGTAAAAAGTTTCATAAGACCATCCCTTTCGTTCTTGCTATTATTATAACGTTGTCAAATCCATATTAATCCTACATTCATGCGTAAAATAAAATAGGTAATTATGCATTTTGTGATTCAGAATTGCATGAAATGGAACGCAGCATGAATGTCAAAGTTTGACGTTCATTGACGTTACATCCCTCCATAATAAGAGGTCGCTCGGAAACGTTTCTACATTGCCTATAT
>JALPQI010022080.1:0-20210 GCA_025490895.1 Thaumatotibia leucotreta
CTTTTCCATACTATTGAGCTCTAACTAATCAGTGATTTTGTATGAGGGGATATATTTTTTTAAGATATTTCGATGTTGGTCCCATACTGAAAGTTCATCGTAATGGTTGGTAGACTCGGTCGGTAGCGGGAAAGATCGTCGTTCCGTTCCACCCTGTATAACCTTAAACTAATATAACTTTAACACTAGTTTTAACATTAAACGTAACATAACGCATTGCACTCGCGCGGTCAGATTGAAATTAAGTATGAAATCGTCGGTTGACAAGCAAAACTCACTAAGTAACCAATACATATTTGAAATAAAGCTCGTATCTAAGATCTGATATACATAAGGTTGCTAAGAGTAGTGAGTGAGTAGTGAGTAGTAGTCAGTGAGTTTTGCTTATTGATCACCGAAATATTATAATTTATATGTATAACTTATTCGATGTTGTTCAGAAAAATGAGAAAAATGATGTCATTGTCGGAAAAAATTAAATACTAATAATATATGCTAAGTAAAAACAACCTGTTAATTTTGATATTAACTTACATCATTGAACAAATTCTAGAACCTCTTCTTTATTATATATAACCGTCTACAACCAGTACAACCTACTGCGTAGGTAAGAATTGAAACTTAGTCCTAACAAACGGATGTACATATTTGTATGTTCATTATTTTAATGCAAAGTCTGACATAACATAAATAAAACATGTCCTCGATTCGCGGAACATGTCAACAAGTCTCGCGAAATCACGTGCGATTATACAGGATGTAACAAAACTTGTGGTGATCCGTTTAAGGCACACCTACTACCACGAACTTCGAAATTTGCAAAATTCAAATATTTGTCTCTATCACTCCAACGAATGCGTCATTAGTTAGAGTGAATACTCGAAATTTCGAAGTTCACACTAAGGTCGCTAGTCCGGCCGAAGGCGTAGGTAATTTTTCTAAGGGAATTCACTCGCATCGTTCAGTCGCGTATTTAGATACTTATTTAGGAAATCTTTCCTAATTTTGGGAGAAAACATTTACTTCGCAAAAAAAATTGTGTAGCGCCCAATGCACCTGCATGGATAATTTAAAAAAAACTGTGCCTTCTATTCACCGGAATTATGCGGCATAGGAAAAGCACTGACTGGGCTCTTAACCTCTGGAGCGCCACACTTAAAAAAATTGCTTGTCGTTTGATGACTTTAATTATTTATAATTATAGTCCAAATCGGTTATCAGTTAGGCACTATAGGATTGAAATGGTTCGCTCTTATTTCTTTCACACCCCGTACCTACAACATTATAAATAACTAATCAAATACGAGTAAATATCTTAAGTTTATAATTGTGTTGTTGCTAAATAGCCGTTATTCATAATATTCATACTAGGAACCGGAACGGTTAAAATCGTGTCTTATATCGGTCGACGGCCTCCGTAGCTGAGCCGGTAAAACCCTGCCTCCGGAACTGGAGGCTCTGGGTTCGAATTCCGTTGAGGCTGTTTTTGTATGAATTACATAAATATTTGTTCCTCAATTGATGGTTCGTTTCTTTGTGTTTAAGTATCTAATATCTATAATAATTTAATAGAGATATAAATGAATGAGGAGGATGAGTTAATTTTCGTAAGTAGTAGTACTTTCTTTAAATTTAAATAGCTTAATTCAGATTCTAGTTTGATATCGTCTAGGACTTAAACATAAAAACTATTAAATTCATGTTTATCTAAACTAATAAGTGTTTACAATAACCACGACATAATATTTATGCTTCATTAATTATCCAAACTTAGAATATATTTGTATTGACGTAGTAGGTCGCTCTATCTGACGACAATGTAGAACATATATACAGTACGAGAAAACCCGCACTTATCAGCTAGTGTTCGTATGATAGTGACGTTTAGAAGGCCAACCATCGAGCACTTTTTACCTCTGTTTTTATACCAATCAACAAACGCACATATTAATGTGTTTTTTTGTCGAAAAAGTCAGTTAAGCGTCAGTTGAGACGAAAATGGTTGAGGTTGAATTATCGTTGCGTCTAGAAAATTAATGAGGACTTTAAACATATTTAGGACAATGGAGTTGAGTTTTAGAAAATTGTGTTATTTGTGTTTAATGGTAGTTTTGTTATCTTCAAACAGTCTGGGTGAGTACAGTGATAGTGTTATTGTTTATATTTTCTCCGCATCCGGGTTCGCGACATTTTTCATTGCATGTGAACTAGATAGTGTAGAATATTTTCTTATCAAAACACGTGATTGAGTAGGATAGTACTTATTGCTTGAACTTTACTTTATATCAAAGGCGCTTATAAATAATTAAATTCAATTCGCCTTCTAATAATATGTCCCAGTTTTCAGTTAAATTGTGTTTTTTACTACGATATTTTTTCACTAAGTAACTATTGTATATGTATAAATATATTATATGGAATATAAATACTAAATTTTATTTAGTCATAAAATATACAAAAACAGAAAAATAATTAAGGCTAATTAAAAATAAAACTAACTACAAATATTAAACTAAGTACAAATAAAACTAACTACAAATGTAAATTATAAATTTAAATTTGACCCCCTGGGCAACGTGCCCAGCACGCAGGCGGCTTTCACGCCCTGGATTGCGATTGGAATATATTTAGAAAAATTATATTTATTAAAGTTATCTTTTACTAAGTCTTTAAGCATTAAAGATTCGTAGGTAGGTAATCTTGCAATGCGGCTAAGACCGGTGTATAAAAATCGGGAATGTGTCACATATGGCCCCCCATATTAAACTATAATTCAGAAATGTATTAGTTTATACAGTATGCATGCATTATGCATGGTGCTCGGGCTAGCCTCGGTCTCTGTCAAACGAAAAGTCGAACCTACTCGGCCGAGACCAAGAACCATCTATTGTGAGGATTTCGTAGTCTCGCACGTAACATAGTTCTGCAATAGATTCATCTGAAACTTGATTTGACCCCTTATCTATTTTATTTTATTATTTTAACTCCAGGAGTGTACATCTCAAACCTAAACGAGGCCTGCTTTCGTTGCCTCTGCCATGTTGCTGGGTGCGACATGTCTCACGCCTGCTCTGGCGGTTACTGCGGACCTTTCTACATATCCAGGGTGTACTGGGTAGATGCGGGCAAGCCGACTTTACCTGACGATGATCCAGCAAGAGAACAAGGTAGGCTAGTTACCAATATTCCCCTGACTATTAGTGTTCCGTTGCCCTTGGTTTGTGGCCGGGTGTGACGACCCACGCCTGCTCTATAGGTTACTGTGGAGTTGTGAACCTTTCAACATATCCAGGGAGTACTGGGTGGACGCAGGCAAGCCAACGTTGCCTGACGACGTCCCAGCAAGAGAACAAGGTAGGCTACTTACCAATATTCCCCTAACTATTAGAGTGTTCTGTTGCCTCTCCTTTGTGGCCGGGTGTGACCCACGCCTGCTCTATGCGGTACTGTGGATCCGTCTATATATCTAGGATGTACTGTGTGGACGCGGGCAAGCCAACGTTGCCTGACGATGACCCGGCAAGAGAACAAGGTAGGCTAATTACCAATATTCCTCGGACTCTATTGGAGTGTTCCGTTGCCTCTGCTTTGTGGCCGGGCGTGACGTCACACGGCTGCTCTGGCGGCTACTGCGGACCTTTTTATATATCCAGGGTGGACTGGGTGGACGCGGGCAAGCCGACTTTACCTGACGACGATCCGGCTAGAGAACAAGGTAGGCTAGTTACCAATATTCCCCTGACTATTAGAGTGTTCTGTTGCCTCTCCTTTGTGGCCGGGTGTGACCCACGCCTGCTCTATGTGCTACTGTGGATCCGTCTATATATCTAGGATGTACTGTGTGGACGCGGGCAAGCCGACGTTGCCTGACGACGACCCGGCAAGAGATCAAGGTTGGCTAGTTACCATTATTCCTCGGACTCTATTGGAGTGTTCCGTTGCTTCTGCTTTGTGGCCGGGTGTGACCCCCGCCTGCTCTATGCGATACTGTGGATCCGTCTATATATCTATGATGTACTGTGTGGACGCGGGCAAGCCAACTTTACCTGACGACGATCCGGCAAGAGAACAAGGTAGACTAGTTAACAATATTACCCTGACTATTAGTGTTCCGTTGCCCCTAGTTACCAATATTCCCCTGACTATTAGAGTGTTCTGTTGCCTCTCCTTTGTGGCCGGGTGTGACCCACGCCTGCTCTATGTGCTACTGTGGATCCGTCTATATATCTAGGATGTACTGTGTGGACGCGGGCAAGCCGACGTTGCCTGACGACGACCCGGCAAGAGATCAAGGTTGGCTAGTTACCATTATTCCTCGGACTCTATTGGAGTGTTCCGTTGCTTCTGCTTTGTGGCCGGGTGTGACCCCCGCCTGCTCTATGCGATACTGTGGATCCGTCTATATATCTATGATGTACTGTGTGGACGCGGGCAAGCCAACTTTACCTGACGACGATCCGGCAAGAGAACAAGGTAGACTAGTTAACAATATTACCCTGACTATTAGTGTTCCGTTGCCCCTGGTTTGTGGCCGGGTGTGACGTCACACGGCTGCTCTGGCGGCTACTGCGGACCTTTCTATATATCCAGGGTGGACTGGGTGGACGCGGGAAAGCCGACTTTACCTGACGACGATCTGGCAAGATAACAAGGTAGTCTAGTTACCAATATTCCCCCGACTCTATTATAGTGTTCCGTTGCCTTGGTGGCCGGGCGTGACGGCTCACGCCTGCGGACCCATATTATGTAGGGTGTGCTGGGTGGACGAAGGCAAATCGATGTTGCCTGAGGACGATCGAAGGTAGGCAATATTCCTCTATTCTATGGGGTTCATCCAGGGAACAAGGTAGGCATTATTCCTCTAACAGTTATAGAGGAATATATATCATTGGACATTGGATATATATGATCATTGGACCATCGAGTTATTCAGTACGATCACTACTCCAAAATGACCCTGGGAGTATTATTTTTATAATGAAACCATACAGCCCAAAATTTTGCATTAAAATGACATTTTGCATCAAGAAAAAACAAGGAAAAGTTAAACTAAGCTCTGCCTTCATCCGGTAACCTTAGCACAACCTCATTACGAAGTTTTGGACTACATAATAAGTACCTAGAAATGTATGATGTCATGTAATCGTACTCGTTTTTTGCAGCGTTTGAAGACTGCGCGAGGGACTACTACTGCTCTATTAAAATAATTGAAGGTTACATGGCGAAGTTTGGAAAGGTTAGTTGACAATAATTTAACTCTCAACCTAGAGTGTAGGTATTAGGATCGATTGTAGATTTCATAAAAAAAAACAAGAACTAACCTTAAGACCTTAGTCAAAACAGATCGTGATCGCGTGAATTGTAGTGGTATACTCTGGCCAACAGCCTGGGGCAGGTAGTAAAAGGGGGAAAATTTAAAAGAAGTAAGTGCGTCTTGTTAATCACGCATAGACAATTTGAATTTGTCGCCTTTTTTCAGCGTAAAAAGATGTTTTCGAAACTTAAAAATTATGACATTCAATTCTGATTTCATTAAAGGCCTTTAATTTAATTATGTACAATTCTTTTGCAATCGACCCATAAAGTATTTTCGTAAAAAATTGAGTGCTTCGACTAGTGCTGCAAAGACAGTTAACTTACTTTCGTTCACCATTCACGACTGAGCAATAGCGCTAACTAGTTAGCGTATCGTAGTTTTATCTGTGTTACTATTTTTATTATTGCGACAAAGACAGCGTGTTTCGTTTGCGACTGACCGTAAAGGTGCATTCAGACAAAACGTGATTCGTTGATTTCGTAGAGTGGGGGATAGAATAGCGAATGCTCGTTTGGTCTGAATGCACCTTTAGCGATTGGCGCATCGCCTGAATTAGTATTATGTATAAATTAATTATAATCGTGTAATAAATATTTCTTTGTTAATTAAGTTAATATGAATGAACCAAATATTTTAATTTTTAATTTTTATTGATTAAATCAAAGTGTATATTCAGTTATTAACATAATTTTGTATAAAATCGAGAACGTAGAGCATGATAATTGTAATTTCATTTATTTTTATGCAGGAAATAAAAGGCTTTTTTATTTTTTATTTTTATTTTATTTTTATTTTAATTATAATCGTGTGTGCTGATTTTGCTTCTATGACACTATTATTAATTGAATTACAGGACTGCAACGGCGACGGCGTGACGAACTGCTTCGACTACATGATGATAAACCACCACGGCGGCGGCGGCTGCCATTTTCCCCTGGAGTCCGACCCGCTGGGACGCCGCAGGCTGGCATTGTTTAGCCAATGCCGATTTTAGTATATCTGCAGGCCTAGCCAAGACGCGATTCTGCTATCGTATACGATAAGCGAATAGTTACGTGACCACGTGAAGTGTAAATCACCGCAGTAATGTACGGAAATGGCACGTGACTTTTCGTTCGATTCTGTCATTCTCATATATTTATTACTTATCGCTTATCATATACCATTGCAGAATCGCACCTTGGCTTGGCCTACTAATTGCGTAGGTAACTAGGTAGACTGCGTAGCCAAGTTGCCAATCGCTCGCGCTTAGTCGCGAACAAAACTGTCTTGGCGCACTAATTTGAAAGAGTGTATCGAGCTTTGGCGACTGGCATGTGATTAGCATCTTGGTTACGCACTCTGCATGCGTAGCCAAGTTGCCAATCGCTAACGCTCAGTAGCGTATTGTAGTTTTCTCTCTGAGTGACTCTTTCTTATTAGTGCGACTAAGATAGTTAGTTACCTTTCGTTCAGCATTCACGATTGAGCATTAGCGCTAACCAGTTAACGTATCGTAATATTGTACCATACGCTATCGAGCTTTAGCGATTGGCACCTGACTACGCGTACGCGCTCATTCGTTTCCATTGTGTTATGAAATTTAGTAACTTCGTAACACTTGTTTTCATTACAGCCTTTAATTACGTAAAATTTTTTGCAATCCACCCATCTTCAATCAAACCGACCGTTGTTGGCAAGAAAATGTGCATTGAGACTAAAATCCTACATAAGTAAGAGAATTATGTCACAGTTATTCTAATTCATGTTCTAATAATACTCGTAGTAGGTACTAGGTAGGTACCTAGTACTCGTTTTGCTTTAAGTAGATAGGTAGTTATATAAACAATAAGCAATAAAATGTATTTAAATTAATTTTATTCTAAAATATTTGTCTTACATCAGTCGAAATATTTATAGTAACACTTATATAAGTAATTATAATATTTATAATATTAATAAATCAATCAAATACAAATGTGTTTCTCTTACTATTGCGTATATATAATGTTAGTTATTTTATGATGAACGATGTTAGAACATTGAAATCATCAGGAATGTTTGGAATGTAGTTCGTCAGGGTTGGAATTGATACATAATTATATTATAATCATATCTGCTTAAATATAGTAAGTCATTTAATAGCCGTATACATATTTATCACGTTTCATACATACTAAATTCTATGAATTACGTAATGAGCAATTCTCATAAAGTTGGTACATTTGGATCACGTCTCTCTAATTTTTTGTCAAATGTACAAACTTTTTGAGAGCTGCTCTATTAACAAAAATATTATTTACGAATAACTAAATGTATACGTACGTCTAATCGCGTTCAGAAATTTTCATTATGGGCATTTTCACTTCTAGGGACACCCAATTAGCTTAACTCTCACAAAAATGTTAACTTCGATGTTAGCTTTGTAACGAAAATTAAATTAAGCTTGAAATATTTACGTAAATCCACTTTATTCGTGTTTTTATATTGCATATACGCGTATTCTTTCTGGATTAAATGATAAAAAAATATTTTTGTTAATATTTAATGCTTAATTGTCGTTACAAAGCTGACATCGAAGTTAACTTTTTTGTGAGAGTTAAGCTAATTGGGTGTCCCTAGAAGTGAAAATGCCCTTATACTGTAGTATGTTAAGAATGAAAGTGCGCATACAAACATTCTGAGCTTTTGCCTTAATTCAGTGCCGGATTTACCAGTAGGCCAAGTAGGCCATGGCCTAGAGCGGCAGATTTTAGGGGCGGCAGATTCGGCATAATTTTTTTTTTTTGTGTCAATAAAACAATTTGGCAGATTTTAAAAGCGGCAGATTAGAAGCGAACTTTTTAAACTTCGGCAGTCTACCAACGGCACGACCGAGTCTACCAACCATTACGATGAACTTTCAGTAACAATACCAACATCGAAATTATATCTATAAACAAAATAAAAAAATTGAGGGGACCCTCATACAAAGTGAGTGATTAGTAAAGTTCAACAGCATGGAAAAATCAATTTTAACCAACATGCTCGTACTGTGACTGATACAGTGGTAGATACGAAGTTTATACGAAGAGACTGGGGTTGTGTTTTGCATGAAAATTAATAACAATATGCTACTCTACCCTTACCACACAAACTCTAGAAAGCGGCCTTGAATTTGAAAAATGAAGAAGATCTAACAAAAATCAGCTGTGAATTTCAACTGGGTTTTTATATTTAATTAAAATTATTTTTACTACGCTCGCTCACTCGCAAACAACAAATCAATCAATATATTGATTTAAACTTTCACGATTATCACTCATATTTTAATGACAAACGGGTCTTAATCCTACCGGTCTGTAAACCTACGCTTAATTTTATCCTGACATTTCGGGCATGACGTCACACCCGTGGTTACTGATAGACTGGCGAGAAAATGTATCAACAGTCAACACCTTAGAGCTGCGCAGGTTTTTCGAACTACCCGCACGCAAGTCAATATTATTTGGCTTTATAGCTATCTCATAATTAACAATTATAGAAAACAACCTTTAATTCCATATTGTAGTCATGTTTGGTAGCTCGTGGCTGGCTTCCAAATGAGAAAAATATTCCTAATTTGAAGCTGACTACAAAATGGAAAAATATTCCTGATTCGAAGCTGGCAATGAAACGGGAATTCTGAAGTCGTAGGAAGTAGCTGGTTTAATCTTTGTGTCAGGTATTTTCCAAACTGCAATGTATAGCGATCTTCTTTGGAAAAGGAATCCGCGTACTACATTGAAGCATCTCAAATACACCCATGAACAGCAATTTTCTTGCGACCAAAAATAAGAACTTTAATGAATAATTTTAAAATGACAGCCTCTCAATCTTCAACAGAAAGAATTTAAGAAATTATAAAATCAGCGTCGCACACTAGAAGATAAGAAAATCGTTCCCATTTGGTAGCTGGCCACTAGATAGGAAAACACGTTACTCATGTCATGTCGTTCCGAGGTACCAAATATGACTAACAAATGGAAAAATTGTTCCCATTTGGTAGCTGGCTACAAGATGGGAAAACACGTTTCATATTTCGTAGCTACCAAATATGGCGACCAGATGGGACCAAAATCTGAAAAACAGTAATTGTAACGTTCAATAATTAAAAATAAATCTGGGGATAATGAAACCTTCTAATCAATTGCAATTGCGTTTTTTTTGTAAATTATTTATAGTGCGCTTACAGACGACATTTCAGTATTTTTTACAATTTTAAACAACAAACATAATTAAATAACCTGATAAAAAAGTCGCATATACCTATTAATGTAATGGAATTTAAAACGTGCGTTTCAGCGCTTTCTTTTTTGCAAACTGCGCTTACGATATAATTATGTATCTCGTTGAAATTAGCTTAACAGTAGGTTGTGGCCGCTGTGGGTGTTTGCGGGTAACCAACCAATATATCTAACTTAGGATCATATCTAAGGTAATGCCACCTTTCGAGACTTCATGATTATTTCAGAGCATTTGTTGGTACCTACTTTTAGCAGGCGATTGGCCTACTAAAGTACCACCTAATATGGCCGGCATATTTAAGCCGATTTTAGCGTCCTTGTATTCTGCCCTTACATTTGTAATACGTATTCAAAGTAAATGTAGTATCTACATTGTATACATTGCAGTTTGGAAAATGCCTGATGCTAAGATTAAACGCCAGATACTTCCTACGACTTAGAAATCCCGTTTCATTGCAAGCTTCGAATCAGGAATATTCTTCTCATTGAAAGCCAGCTACCAAACCAAGCTACAAGATGGGACTAAAGAATTGCCATTTTGTAGTCTACTTCGAATCAGGAATATTTTTCTCACATGGAAGCCAGTTATGAGCTACCAAACCTGGCTATAATATGGGACTAAAAGTTGTTTTCTATGATTGTTAATTATCAGATAACTTTAAAGCCAAATAATGTTTTCTGGTTTTATTGTAACATTGATTGATTTGTTGTTTGCGAGTGAGCGTAGTAAAAATAATTTTATTTAACTATAAAAACCGAGTTGAAATTTATTAAAATGGTTTAATTATGCTCAGACTGATTTTTTTATTTTTGAATGCTAGAACTTCTTTATTTTCGCAATTTAAGTAAGTACAACCCCAGCCTCTTCGCATAAATTCTAATCTACCACTGTATCGGTCACTGTATGTTGGCTAGGCGTCCATCTGCGTCTATCCCTGCACTGTCATACTAGCTAAAAGTTCGCGTACTGTACAAAGTAAGAGAAGGCAAGATAATTATTCAAATTAGCAGTAAATTAGTAGTTAATAGGGGCGGCAAAATATAAATGGCCTACAGGCGGCAAATTTCTAAATCCGGCACTGCCTTAATTACAATGCCAGGCCAAATTGCCATAATTGCCACGCATCATCCTATATAAATTGCCGATAAATAATTGCATTGCATTGTTGCATTCCCTATTACTTGGGCATTTTCGCGAGAAGAGATCCAAAAACTTATTTTTCTGAAACAGGTAAATTTTATGTTTTTCCTGCTCAGAATCACGAGCTCTTTCGATCCTACTAGAAGAAAAAAAGTGTCCCAACTCTTTGTTTCTCTTACGTAACCGTTTTTCAAACACTTTGTACAGCGGTTACAAAGTGGAGAGCATGTAAAATGTATGAAAAATGTGGGACCATTTTTTTCTTGTACTTTTTTTCTCCTAGATTGAAAGAACTCGTTATTCTGAGTAGGAAAAACATTAAATTTACCTACCTTAAAAAAATTTTTTTTTGGATCTCTTCTCGCGAAAATGCCCACTTGCCAATTCCAGAGGTTTCCAAGGAATGGCAAGTATCGTTTACGTTAGCGTTTATTATCAAACCGGAATAAGAAAGGGATTCGAGCGTACCGTTGACACAACAAATGACACAATATTTACCAAGAAAAGAGTTGTTTATAGATGTAGTGAGTGATTAATTAATCTATTGTCTGATATCTATATCCTATATGTCTATATCCTAGATTGACTTATACACTGTTGTGCCAACAGTACTTTCGAATCCCAGTCTAATCGCGGTTTGATAATACTCGATACGTATAGAAGTCCGTCGCGCTCGCTCCAATATGTCAGTGCTAACGCGTATCGAGAATTTACGTATCGAGAAAACCTAACGTTAGGGCTCATGCATAAATCATGCAAGGTTTTTTCGGCTACTTTTTTTCTTGGACCCCCTCCTCCCCTATAGGACCTCGCGTGATTTATGCACAAGCCCTTACCGATACTTGCAGAGTAATGCTACGGCTACAGTAGCCAAACCATGAGTTGGGAAGTAAATGGACACGTTTCGGTTTTACTCGATACGTAATTGTTTCTATCGCGCTAGCACTGACATATTAGAGCGAGCGCGATGGCCGGCTTTACATACGGAGAAAAACCTAACGTTACCGATACTTGCAAAGTCATGGTACGGCTAAAGGAGGAACAGTTCACGCGAAAGTAACTAATGGCGCCTGCACCTGCCACTGCTCGTCTTCCAGGTCTTCTTCGTCAGACTCCTGGGGAAACCGCTCCTGGAACGGAAATTAGTTCATTTTAAAAAGGAAGTTAAAAGAGGAAGCAGATTATGAAAACTGTGGGCGTTTCATAGCTCGCTCATAGAATACTTCAAACCGCTTTAAGATTATTTTCACATAATAATAGGATTGCCTGGTGAAACCTGATAAGTCTTGCAAACTGATTTTTGAAATATGAACTGCATGACCCTTCCGTGAGGTTGTCATTTCAATGAATAGTTATCTCGACTTATCGGGTTTCACCAGACAACCCTTTTATCTATCTCCAAAGTGCTTTACGGTGAAGGAAAACATCGTGAGGAAACCTGCATACACCTGTGACGAAATTCAAGAGTGTATGGAGATGGAGGCACCCGACAAGTACTGTGCCAGCGTTGAGACCACGCAAAATAGGCACGTTTGATGTAGAGTTACGGAAAAAATGCCCAAAAAACAACAACAACCTACTTATTAGAGGTGTGCGCCGATCGGCGTGGCGTCCGCCGCCGGTCATTTTGGCCACGCCGCCGCCGCCGATGTTTTCACCGGCGTGAAATCGGCGTGACAATAATTCTTAATTTTTTTTATCTGTTTTGTGTGCGTACATTGCAACACGTCAATAGAAGTATCCTAGATTATATTTCTCACACTTCGCGTAGGTACTTAGGTAGATCACGCATCATTACCCTAAAATTTATTTGATATAAAGCAAATTTACCTGCATGCCAAACAAATTAAGAAGCGAACGCTTTCCGTGGTTTGTTTTGTAGTTATAACGAGATAACAATAAATAACGTGTGCGATACAGGCAATATAAACGTTGTCAACGGCGCAAGAGGGCAAGGTGCGGGGGCTGAGGGGTGCGGGACGTCCGTACGCCGAGCAGGTGGCAGCCCGGCGCCATAAGTGGCGGCACAATAATGGATAAATAAATAAATAAATAAGCGCGGGGAGTCAGTCAGCCATTTTGAGTGGACGCGGAACGCACGCTTAATGTTATGCAGCAGTAGATGTGAGCCCCGATGGCCAAATAGCCGGCGGC
Organism: Thaumatotibia leucotreta; assembly: GCA_025490895.1. Lineage (NCBI taxonomy): Eukaryota > Metazoa > Arthropoda > Insecta > Lepidoptera > Tortricidae > Thaumatotibia > Thaumatotibia leucotreta. The sequence continues at coordinate 12,857 of JALPQI010022080.1, forward strand.
GGCGCGCCGGTCAAAACTGATCGTCGGCGTGGCCTTGAAAACAGTTGTTCATAGAGTTAATAGCAAGGATCGAAATGTTCCATAGCAAAACTCAAATTGTCAGTGGGATTGACTTAAATGCTCTTTAACTATCGTTAAATATTCACACTTAACAATACATAATCATCAGCCTATCGCAGTCCACTGCTAGACATAGGCCTCCCTAATTTCACGCAACCGTCTTCAATCCTGCCAAATCGTCGCTCCACGCTATATCGGCTATTACTGTGGTTCTCTGCTGGATAACCTCATTTCTGATTCGATCCTGCAGATACAAGCCGAGCATAGAGCCCTTTCCAAAGCGCGCTGAGTGACCTTGAACTTGTGGACCAGCCGTACCGTCAGTGTCCACGTTTCGGCTCCGTACGTCATGACGGGTGGGACGCACAGATTGAAGATTTTTGAAATTGGGATCGACGATGTGAATACTCGACGTAGCTTCCCAAATGCCGCCCAACCTAGCTTAATTCTTCTATTCACCTCATCCTCGAAGTTGTTCCTACCCATCTGCAATGTTTGCCCGAGGTATGCATACTACCTCTCGTACTTGCCATCAATGTTGATGCCACGTCCTTTCCAGATCAGCGTCTTAAACATGTCCTTCATTGCATTTGAGAACAATTTCGGGGAGATAACGTCCTCTTGTGTCACGCCTCTATGCAATTGCAATCAATTGTATAGGATTTGTTTGCTGATTCTGTACTTGGATGGACATGGTGGTGGCCTCGTAGAGACATCTTATCGCTTGAAAGTATCGCCAATCTACTTGACATTGCTGCAAGGACTCCAGAACAGATCAGATCTCAATCGAGTCAAAGGCTTTCTGATGGTCCACAAATGCTACACACAAAGGCTGAGTATACTCCTCGGTCTTCTGTATAATTTTCCGCAGTGTGGATGTGGTCTATGGTGCCGTATCCGCTCTGAAATCCAGCCTGTTCCGGAGGTTGGAATTCGCCGAGTCTCCGCGCAAGACGGGTCGTGATCACTCTTGGGAACAGCTTATAGACATGGCTTAGAAGAGAAATGTTCTTCATTAGGGGTTTGTCTCCCTTTTTGAAGAACAGGACGACCACCCTTGTACTCCATGCCTCCGAAGTTCTCCCTTTGAATCGGACAGCGTTGAAAAGTGTTGGAGCTCCCTCAGTACGGGTTTACCTCCTACTTTTAACAACTGTAACGCCATCCTACTTATCCAGGGGCTTTTCCGTTTTTAAGATGCCCACGAGCGACCTCGATTTCTCCGATACTGACTTCTAGCAGGTCTTCGGTGTAGTAGCGTATCAAAGTGGGTCTAAAATCCTCATTTTCGAAATCAGGTCGAGATTTATGCGAAGTGTATAATGGGCCATAGAAGTCTTCTATTTCGGAAAGGACTGCCAGCTTCGAAGTAACGACTTCTCCACGAGCTGTAGTCATCTTCGTCAGGTGGTTTCTTCCTAGAGTCCTAGAGATTGTACGAAAACCTTTGTCCTCCGGTTCTGACGATCGTTCTTTCAATCGAAAGAGTATTGGAGCACCGGAGATCGTGTCGTACGCGCTTACTGATTTTGGTTTCGAGCCCGTTTCTCTGACGAAGATACGGCTGGGTTTTCACATCGTTACTACATTAGCCCTAAATGCCCTAAGGTCTCCCCCGAAAATTTTGACTTCTTGCTCCAGCGCTGAATTTCACAAAATATCGTACCTTCCTCCCTAAGGATTCAAACCACATCTTGAAGGTTCTGGTTAGCGTCCGCTGTGGTTTCCGTCGTCAGGAAGAAACATTAAGAGTAGGTATATCTATTGGTTTTAATAATTAATAATACTACATGGTTAATAACGTAAATAAATACATAATTTTGTAACTTCTAGGCGTATATTTACATATCTTTGTACTCGACTGTATAACCATAATATTTGTTAAACCTTTTCGAAAGGTGATGTTAACAAAGATTTTAGCTACCTATATAAAAACATTGAACTATTAAAAGAAGCGTAATTTTGTGATGCCTCGTCAAGGTCACGCCGATTCCAGGCCGGTGGCGGCGTCGGCGGCGGCGGTGCGAGTTTTTTTACCGCCGCCGGCGAGAAAAAATGTTTAGTACCTTTATGTTTTGTTAAGAAATTTTGAATAAAACCGTTCTTTTTAAAATTTTAACTTGTCTCTTTCATTACGCCGATCACGCCGATTACGCCGCCGCCGCCGGCCATTTTCAGACCGGCGGCCGCCGCCGATGGTTTGGCCATCGGCGCACACCTCTACTACTTATCTCCAAAGTGTTATGATTTATAATTTGCTCAAAAAAATCAAGGAAAAGGTAGTAAATAAGAAAAGTGGGTAATGCGGGAGATACATCAGTTCATCACAATTGTATGTATGTACCTACTGTCTGTCTGTAAAATTGTAAGCCTTGTCTTTTTTCAGGGTTCCGTATTATTTAGAAAATTAAACTTGAATTACCCATGGTGATGAGCGTTTGTCGGTGCGCTGTAAGGAGCTGCCTTGGTGGTTATTCTGCCATGCCTGAAACCAGGAATTTACGATTAAGTATTTATTTTCGTATTTAGTGTACCGTATATAGCTGATATACAGAGCTTTGCATCAGATCTGCTTAGTGGTAGAGCAAGATGAAAAATGGATGTGTCTACTTTTTCTACGCGACAAATCCTCGAAATACACCTGAATTTCGCAGTAGTAGGCCAGGATGCTTAGCCAAGTTGCCAATCTCTAACGCTTAGTAGCGTATCGTAGTTGCCCGTCTTTGTCACTCTTTCGTATTAGTGCGACAAAGACAGTTAGCTGCCTTTCGTTTACGATTGACGATTAAGCGCTAGCGTTTGGTAACTTGACTAAGGCCCCTGGGTGCTTCTGCTTAGCCAAGTTGCCAATCGCTAGCGCTTGCTAGCGCATCGTAGTTTTCCCTCTTTGTCGCACTAATATGAAGGAGTGACAGAGAGGGAAAACTACGATGCGCTAGCAAGCGCTAGCGCTAGCGATTGGCAATTTGGCTAGGCATCCTGGTTACCTGGTATGCGTCGTTGAAGGCGTGCGCGAGCGCCAACGCCAGCGCGCGCGCATGGCGGCTGCGCGGGCACGCGAACACGTGCGCGACGTGCTCGCAGCCGCGCCCCTCCACCACCGCGAACACGCGCGCGTTCGCCGCGTCCGCTGAGCAGTACGAGATCCTGGAATACGGACACGGCTTTGTAGGTATTTGTTGAGGAAAACTGTACTATTGTTATGTATAAGGCCTTGAGGAAATTGCTTGTTATTTCGAAAAAAAAACGGACTTAGATGTTTTAAACCTATACAGGGCCGGTAAAAATCGTGGTGATCCATTTAGGAGCGCATCTAATACCTATCGTATTATGATTGCATTATGAGGAATCCTATTTTTCTTCAGAAAAACATTTACGAGAAAATCTCGCGAAATAAAAAAAAATGTTTTTGTACCTACCCTATGGTAGGTATGATGTATGCATCACTATCATCATAATCATCAGCCTATGATAGTCCACTGCTGTACTTAGGCCTCTCCTATTAACTATGCGTCTAGCTAGACGGATTAGGAGGTAAATGCCCATAATCGCCACGCTGGGCAAGCGAATTGACGATCGCAGTAATGTGTCCGCTATGATGACGTTGTTGGCCCATCATCAATCGTTTATCAAATAATGGTCAGTGATACTTCAATCCCTTAGTCGACTTTTATGACACCCGCAGGAGGAATTGGGGTGGTGACAAATGTATTCTTACTGCCGTCACCACGCGACGTGAAAAATGTATAAGAAATTGAATCGTTTTTTTGCGGTTTACCTTCTCCTAAATTTCTCCTAATCAGAATACGATACTGAATGAGCTTAGGTATAAACGAATCGGCTCATCACTATTTTTGTTACACCCTGTCCTACACACCTGTGTATATACCTACTGAAAAAACTGAAAGGACCTGATTTAAATTCAATAAAGAATAACCATATTCATATTTGCTGGCAGAATCAATTACAAGTCATTATACCTTGTACCTTTGGAGGATTCAGTAATTTGTACCATTATTAGAGCACTACGATAACTAAAATAGATCGATTGGTTTCCAACCTTATTCTCATTTATTAATTACATTAAATATTGGCTAATTAATCGCAAATGGGCTTCAGTGACGTCAAAATCGGGGTCGACGCCGAGATATCGCCGGGTGTCTCTGGATGTGCTCTTGGCCATAAAATATGGCTTTAAATCAAAGACTGACAGTAATGAACTACTTAATTATCTGTGTGCGCATTTATCGGGTATTATTCTTATGTTATTGACTGGTAATGGGTTTATTTATAAGCAATTTACAAAATGCGTATTGTATACACCACTCTACAATAAAGGCGAGACTTCAGATGGAGAACATGAGCACGTGGACTTTGAAAATAAGTTGAATTTAAGTTATTATGAACGTTCTGACAAACATGGATGGCCCCTTCTAATTAGGGACTTCAAAAAGTCAAAGAGACCAGTCATAACGACCCAGGACAGACAATCTTGGAGAATAGTTACTAGGAGAGCCAACCCCAAATGATGCGCCGGCCTAATGCTATGAAAAGAGAGAGACTGTACGAGACGTACAACACATAGGTACATGGGCATAATTAAGCATGTATTCTTTTTAAAAACATGGACCATGGAATAAAGTAATCTTCAACCTTAGCATTTGCTGGAGGTGAAAAACCGACTGCTAGTAGGATTGCTAGAAATTGGGTTAAGTATAATGGCATAAGATTACCTGTATATGGATATGCTGAGCACATTGTCCTGGGTGTCGGCATCTGTCACCACGATGCCCTTCGAGCTGATGTCTAGGCTCACTCGTTGCAACTTCTTGTTCAGGGCTGGAATCAAATGCTCCTGATTAGATATTAAAAACAAAAGGTTTGCCTGGCTGCGGCGTTGTCATAATATTTTGTGATTGAGCTACACGTAAGTTACGTGCATGCATGTCTACTGCTAGCTGCAAATTTAATTACCTATTCCTGAATGAATTCTTAATTGCTGAGTGTGCCTTCCTAAGTTCCCAGACCATATTTATATGTAAACACAACTTACTCTTAGTGGAGTGTAAAGCGGAGCGGACAGCGATGGTGGTCACGGGCGCGGAGGCTACCCGCTCGACGGGCACCATGCCGGCATATCTCACGCCCACCGATCGTCATATACACACAACTTACTCTTAGCGGAGTGTAAAGCGGAGCGGACAGCGATGGCGGTCGCGGGCGCGGAGGCTGCCCGCTCGACGGGGTCCATGCCGGCATATCTCACGCCCACCGATCTTCATGTACACACAACTTACTCTTAGCGGAGTGTAAAGCGGAGCGGACAGCGATGGCGGTCGCGGGTGCGGAGGCCGCCCGCTCGACGGGCACCATGCCAGCATATCTCACGTCCACCGAGGCATCCTTCCCGGTCGACTCCCGAGCTTCGCGCCACCAACTCTCGCCCTCGCAATCTGCAAGCGCCCATTCTTCCAGTTCTTGAAAAAAAAGTTTTTGCATACTATAATGATATTTACATACATTGATACATATAAATTTATAAGATGTGTGGCTCAGTTTGATTGTGTTTGGCGGCCTGACAGTAGGTAAGATACGCAACTTTCGAAGGAAAACCTTTAAAGGTTGGTTTGTAAAGTTCATTCTACCACAAGCCTTCTCTCTCCGCCGCACAGTTTCATTGAGGTACTTAGGTATTCTACGAAATATAACAAGTACCTACGTTTTGATATTTTTGTAAAAGAAAATATCGTTAATATACGTTAGCTTGCGAAATTGCTGTCTTATTGCCTGATTGATACCTTCGATTTGGCATTTCGCAACCCATACTACCTATCAGTTCCAAGTTTAGCCGCCTAGGTTGACGTGTCAATGTTCTAAACATGGATAACCGGAATGCCTGGGCGTGGCGGCCCTAGAAAACTAGAATAAAATATGTCTTTCTCCGGCTGATCATTTACGGGACAGAACCGGAGGACGTGTCATGTATGAGTAAATAGTAAATACTAGATAGTAAGTACAGTACCAAAGGTGGAAAGGTAGTCAGGAAATAGGTTATTTATAGGACTAACTTCGAACATCGGAAATCGAAAAGTTTGAACAACCAATGAAGATCCAATTTACGAGTTTGTGGCAGATATCAATACAATACAAAAACGAAATGTCTGTGGACAGAAGTAGTATTCCGATTTTTTTTCCTATTGTTGACTCCGGGGTTGCCCGAAAACAATAAATTAAGTCATATTTACTTACTAACCCAATGTGAAATTAAATATCTTCTTGGGACATCTTACACAAATCGACCTAGTCGAAATTACCAAGATATGATGACATTTTCAATGTAAGTAATAACCATTTAATAACATAATTATTAACTAACCATTATTAAATCATACCTAAATTAGATAAATCTGTACTAATCTTTCCAAAATCCAAAGAAACCACTATCGGTATTCCAGGTATTTTGTGCGATCTTCGATCTGTACATCTGTCCGTCACTCCGATGACACTCTATCGAAGGTGTCATCGGAGTGACGGAGACAAATGTTCTAAATTTACAATTTGCTGAATTATTTACTCGCGGCATCGGCTTCATTGAATAAATTATGTGCACTTAGTTCCTCCGTTAGTGCCACTAGGCCCATTTAATTTAAAATGACGATAAGCAATCGGTCGCCTTCCCGCAAATCACCAACAACCATCAGATAATTTACATATTAATTAATTTAATACACAGTTAATGAAGTCTATAGATGACCTAGTTAAATAAATCACATCTCTCCTTCCTAGATTAGTGCTGATACACTAGGTAATGTTCATTTCCCTTTCGTAAATAAAGCGGTCATTCTCACTGTGTAATCTTTTACCTACTCGCATATACATCTAAGTATTATTACTAAGGCAAATGCAAAATAAGGCAATTTTTCTGTCGAGAAACATTGATTGTACTGGAAATATGCCATAAGTCAGGATTTTTAGGATAGCGACCGGACTTAGAAGTCAGGTATTTAAAATAGATTGTTAACCAAGGGCCAAAAGTGACCCATTGCACCCTCGAATTATTGGCGCTCTCACTACGTTCTAGGGTCGATGGGTCAGTTTTACACGACTAAACACTTTACTTTTCATTTCGACTTTGAGGAAAGAAAAATAATCAATTAAGTTTCAATAAAAATTACTTTCGACTCTAGGGAAGGAAAAGCAACTTTCCCCGCCTAGCTACGAAGCAAAAATTGAACTTTCCGATCATGAGAGATGAAAGGAAATGTACGTACCCAATGAAGGGTAAATTGTCTCC
>JALPQI010022081.1:0-20721 GCA_025490895.1 Thaumatotibia leucotreta
AAATCGATTCTGTAATTTAGAAATAGATTTTTGACATCTTAATGTTCAATCAAAGGACGAGTAACTCATTGTTTACCTTATTTAATTATCGTAGTAGCACATAAAATAGGAAAATTAAATATTGGGACAACGTGTATACTTAAAAACTAGGCCTGATTAAAAAAATGCCTTAAGGGGGGCGTTAATACCTGCGTTTACCTTACCTGCTATAAATAACATTATTACGAGTAGTACAATTAATCAACGTTAATAATCGATAGGCGTTAGATAAATCGCTTGTATTGACGTAATAGAATCGAATACATCAACAGAAGAAGGCACTTAACACGCGGCGAGTAAAAGCTACTTAGCGACTCGAGAAACGTATTAGTCTTTAGATAATCTGTTGCTGTGTACTTTTACTCTATTATGTTTCGCTGTGTGTGTGCTGTGTGTACATTATCGAGAGGCTCTTCACTCAATCAAATGATAAGTTTTGGTGTCTTCGTCAGCCTCCGTAGCCTAGTTGGTAGAGACCCTGACTACGAAGCTGGAGGTTCCGGGTTAGAGTCCTGGCGAGGGCATTATTTGTGTATTTATTTATCACAAATATTTGGTCCTTGGTCATGGCTGTCTATGTATGTAAGTATCTAAAGTCCATTCATCCTTAGTTGTCTTATCTAGTAAACAACTTTCTAAACTAAAAGTACAAGTTTTCTGTTTTAAACCTGCCACATTTACCTATACTAAAATACCTGAGTCCGTATTTGTGCAGTCTGTCCGTAGTGATTAGTAAATTGCTTAATTTTTAATCAAGGAAACAACAGTTTACAACAGAAAACGTGTACTTTTAGGTTAGAAAGTTGTTTACTAGATAAAACAACTAAGGATGAATGTACCGTATATGTATCTATCTATTATATATATCGTCGCCTAGTACCCACAGCACAAGCCTTAGAATCTTGCCGGGGGACTAGGTCGATTTGTGTAAGATGTCCCGAGATATTTTTTTTATTATTATTATTTGGTAACTTCGGGTGGACTTTATACTGGGCTGACGGGATGTAAACAACAAATAATCACCTAATGTAAAATTAAAAAAAACCGACTTCAACCTATTTCTCCAAGATCCCATCATGACACCCCCAAGTGTCCTGTATAAATAAGAACAAGTGCCGGTTCACCGATTGAAAGTCTTTGTATTTTACATTAGCAAAACTTAGATAAGGTCTGTATAAGTAAGTAAGTACTTACGTAACGTATCTTACGGATATCATCGTGAAATGCCAACGAGACATTAAATCATTTCACATTATGTTATGAAAACAATAGGTAAGGGAAAACAAGAAATAATTGTGATCGATCGCTATTTGTCGAACGTTCAAAAACTGCGGCCTCACACCGCGATTTTCGACTTCGAAGATTTGTCTTCATCACTCTAATGACGCCGTCATTATGAGCCTGCACTGGTTATTCCGTCAATATAATTATGTAGGTACCTAATATCTTAACCAGTTCACGCTTAGTTAGTGAGAGAGGTCCACGTCCATCAGTGGACTGAGATAAGCTGATGATTTTAATTGTTCAAGTATTCAGAGTAAATTAAAAAAAAATGGGTTTTTTGATAGTTTATTTGAAGCTGGCAGTCAGCAAAAATTATCACCAATTTAGGGTGCGGCTCCACTCACGCGGAGCGGATCTGTGCAAAATTGACCAATTACAATCTTCAAATTAGAATTCGAAACACTGCGATGCGGTCTCATTGGCCGAGCTCCGACAGCTCCGCTCCGCTCCGCGTCAGTGGAGCCGTACCCTTACGTTACGACGTCCAATAAGTTATTTGCCGCTATCCCTATCACAGTTTTAGAGAAGTTATTTTGTGAATACACATTTTATGTCATCCTAATACGTGATTTACTTAGACGTGTTCAATTTTTTGCTGTCTTCAAAAAATACTAACCGTTTCGTTGCGGATGGCATGTCAGACGTGTCATAAAATGCTTTTCATCACACTTGCTGTCTAAGCGCGCCATTGCTTGCGCGAGCAGCGGGAGTAATAGAAAAGTGAAATTCCCTAGGGAGTAATAGAAATGTCAGTAGGTACGTCATTTAGTAATATTATGTCTTAAAACTTATTTTTTGGTTGGCAAGTGTGATGAAAAACATTGTATGCATCACGGTCGGTAAGCGGAATACTAACTCGAGTCATAAAAGCCCTCCGCCTAATTGCGTCGGGCTTCTAACACTCTCGTTAGTAATTCCGTACTTACCTCCCTTGATGCACAATGTACTATTCCGCAAATCTGTGACGCAATCAATATTCTATGGCATATTATTTAAATCCAATAATAAAATTCCCTTGACGTATTCCCTACACATAAAAATTGAATTTATTAATTGTTCATGTTTGCATGTAATTGTTGTAATATTGGCATTGTTTGAATTTTCTTTTATTATCTTAGCACCACCTCATAAATCGTTTCGATTTGTTATCCGCTACCTACTCTAAGTTTGTGTGGAAGATATCGCTCCTTAGCGATAAAACCGCCTGTTATTTGCCTATATTGTTAACGTTTCATGTCTCAATTCTTCGTTTTTGAAGTGAGCACTGAAAAGTAGTAGGTGAGACAAGTATTTGTAAATATTCACTGAACTATCCAAAGACGTTTACTGAAAACTCGTCCATAATCCGATTTCCGCTCTTTCATAATAAACTCTAGGTTAAGGAAATTAAATTAACACGAACGCTGCCATAAATTGTATATACATTTAACAAGATACCTAGCATGTTTTAACTCAATTCGATTCCGATGCAGCAGTGGGCGGGCGGTGACGTGACGTCGGACCGCCCACAAGGTGACGTTATACAATGCAACTTTAGCAGAGCTTTATACACGGTGTTTTTTAGTGTGTAGGGCGACCTAGTCCCACGGTTACCTCAATTAAGGCTTGTGACGTAGTACCAGGTGACGACATGTGTAATAAATACTTAAATACATAGATAGTCATGACCAAGGAACAAATATCTGTGATAAATAAATACACAAATACCCTCGTCGGGATTCGAACCCGGAATCTCCGTAGCAGGGTCGTAGGCAGGGTCACTACTAACTAGGCTACGGAGGCTGACGATATTCACACATGACAAACGTGGAAAATCATTTTACAACCAGATGTGACAGTGACTGGGCCAATCTACCCATCACTCAAATAGTGTATATTTGTATCGTACGGGCTATCTGTACACCACCGTACTAATAGCAGGCCTGCGACCATATATGACATGAACGTCTAACGCCAGCTCAAAAATGCCCCCAAAACCAATTGTTCAATTGTGCCAAGATGGGCAGGACATAACGCTTTTCGTGAAACCGCGCATATTTCGGCGCAACATCTTTGACAAATGTTTATTGAATATCGCCAATCAAAACTTTGATGGACCAATCACAATTATTTTTAAATGGCGGTTTAAGTTTTTATAGGTTGACATTCAAATTCATTGCCGTGATGCATTGAACAAGGGGTGATACTTGTCAACTAAAATTCAGGACCGTTAATAATTGAAAGGGAATCTAGTATGGCGTGCGGCTTCCATGTTTTATTTGTTCTTAGTAGCAGGCTTATTGGAAAACACCGAAAAGTTAATGAACGCATGGCAACGGAACCAAAATTAGAGAAGTGTGTCACATTTTACGATATTCCATAACTTCATATTATTTCAAAGATATACAGGGTGTTTGTTATATCATTAGCCATATTGCAATATGTGTTGGGTAAAGGCGTAAAAAAATATTTGGTAAAACAAAAATAATCCATTTTTCATTATCCTTTTTGTTATAGATTTTTTTTTAAATCCCATTATCTAACGAATGATTGGTCACTATGATCACTTGCTTACTTTGCGTACTGCCCCATCATCTCATAACTGCCAAATCAGATTGGAAAGGGTGTTTGAGTTTGCAACTTTAATTAACCCGCATAAGGTAACTAATTCAATGCGTTATAACGTACGTAACAAGTTTCCTACGCGTGGTGGGGAATGGAGGTGGAGCTTAACTTGCAGGTAAATCTCACGAGACAGCATTATCAGTCTATCGCATACAGTACTAATAATGAGGGTATTTTGAGTTGCGCGCCGATCTGAGGGTAGTTTGACTCGAGCGCGTTTACGCAAGCGCACTCCTTCTTTGTTTACAGAGTGCTGTACAAATGGCACATGGCATCTTGCGATCAGCCGAGCCAGCATAATTTGACCTCAAGAACGGAGTAACTTAAATGTTCCGTCATACAAACGCGTACTGGTTTACCTCAGATATCGATTCTAATGCACTCTCTAAGCAAATTGAATTGTTGATGACGACGAGCAGGTACAGGTAGGTATGCGCTTGGGCAGTTTTAATCAAATAACAATCGTGTGTGCATGTAGTTAGGACATTTTATTCATTGTTTAGTGCCGATGGTGGGGTGAGTGACGTCGGCTGATCGGTGCTTGTGATGAACTCCTGATTGGCTAAGACTTGACGACTCAAACCTGCTACTCTTTTGTCTGCCATCGAATCGCACGGATTGAAACAAACTTGCCTAGTGACCACAAATTATGTTTTTGCCGGATAAAACACGGGAAAAAAAACTAAAAAAAAGTGTCACTTTTTTTTTCAAAAATGTTGTGTACTGGTGATCGCGAATGACATATCCAAATTTGGCTAACGACATAACAAACACCCTGTAGATGCTGGTATATACGGACCGCTGGATGCGGGTGGCGCAGGTCCGGTCATTGTGGCAATCTTTGGGGGAGGCCGATGCTCAGCAGTGGACGTCTTTCGGCTGATATGATGATGATGATGATGATGATGATGATGTGATATACGTACCACACTTGATACCTGCAAATTTTTAAGCTCATAGTTAAATAAATAAACGGACCCCCGACCTAAAATTCTGGCACCCTAGTGAAAAGGGGTATAAATCGAAATTTGCCACTTTACAGGAGAGCCAAAAAACGATTGGCGAAATTATTCAAAATTACTGTGCCGAAATGGCTATAAAATTAGAATAACTTTAAATGTACTTTGAGTAAATACAATGCGCTCTTTCACATGCCGTCATTGGTTTATTTCGAAAAACAATAGTTAAAAAAAAAATTGACTTGTACCCGCTAAAATCAATGCTATTTAGAAATATAACCAAATTAGTACCCCTTTTCACATATATTGGACATTAGTGAAAACGGGTATACATTTAACTTATTTTATAATAAAGCTTTTTGAGATGTACTTTACAAAAAAAATTTAGCTAAGTTTGTTTGCGAAATTAATTTTAATGGCATAGCATGTACGTATACAATATAATCTCAAAAAAACCGACTTATACCATTGTGCACAAAATGTTAGTAACGTGTAAAAGGGAATAACAAGATTTATATTAATCACTTTATTCAATTGTATCCAAATTCTATGAAATAAGTTACAATAAAAATATTTCTTTTTTCCATTTATTATTAGAAATTATTTCCTTGAATTAGAAAAATATTACTTCTTTTCAACAGCCAAAACACAACGCATCATAAACTGAAATGTTTTTAAATTTCATAGTACCAAAAAATACCATAATGTAGCATTTATTTATTATTATCAAAACAGTGTCATAATTTTTTCTCATGCCTTAATTTGCTAACACGGTACTCGACAAAAAACCTAAATAGTACAAATAGTCCTACTGTCCGAATTATAACTTTATGCCCTGGATGTCGTGCGCGCAGCTAGGTAGGTACGTTCCGTAACACCTGAATGGCAATTTTGTATCTTATTGAGTCACCTAAAATAACATACCTACTATTGAAAATAGATATTTTATTTAAAAAAAACCATTGTCTATAGCCTATCGTAATGTACATTACGATACAACTGTGAAAGAAATAAGCATAAATAGTGTTTCAAATCGACACGATTTACAAATTTCATTTTTGCATGTGTATCGTACGACATTTTTCAGTACAGATGGCCTTCCGAAGTTTTCAACCAGGCAAGATATAAACGACTCCTCGCACTAGTGTGTAAAGAAGTTATTTCAGTTGTTTCGGATAAAAATAGTGACGTTGCATTGCAGTACTCTGTATGGAATCTTAATAAACACAGACTTTAATCGACGAGTATAAAAAGCCTGTCACTATTATGTTCTATCGATTATAATTCTTATAAAAGTTGTATAGGTAAATATAGGTACGATCAACTTGAATTATTGTGTTAATTATACATTAACTTTATTAATTTCGTTAGTAGACAATTTAAAAATAATATTGTGATAATATTGTTTTCATTATGTTAGCATTCGTAAAAAGTGGCCAGGCATGGTTTCCGGGTGGCTGTTTTGAAATTGTTCTAATCACATGTTTCTGGAGTAATATAGATATAGCAATAGCCATAGAACAGCAGCAAATACTCGTACAAGGCTATTATAGCACGCTTTCTATATTACCTAGATCATTAAGTAAAATTGTTACTACAATTAAAAAAAAAGTATTTACGTTAGGACACTTAAAACTGTCAACACAAACTAATATTACCAACATAGGTTTTAACAAATAAGCAGCAGAATTCAACAGCTTGAATTTGAAAAAAATAATACAATCATACTTTAAGAAAATCATTAACCACTAAGTAAATTAACTTTTAAAAATTAACGCTATTTTAAACATTGTGTTTATATAACGAAACTTAGTGTAAAAGGGTACAACTTAGTACAAATCCTTCAATTTACTGGTGTTAAATGTTAAGTAATACTTTTTAATTTAGTGCAAACGGATATAATTCCCGCAAATGGATTGTATCACATGTAAAAAAATGTTATTCTAAGTGATTAAAGTCGACTTGTACCCGTAACAACATAATTTTATTCGTGGATATAGATTTATGTCGAATTGTATCTCAAAAAATGTTTTTATTGTTCGTGTAAAGTGATTTAAATACACATGGATCCTCATTATCCGAGTGACCATCAAGAGAATATGAGTAGTTATAGCGTTACACACAACAAAAATCCAAACGCATAAAACTTAGCTACACTAATACCTTTTGTAACTTTATAACGATATACTTTTTTTTGTTAGTAAGAATTTATTTCAACTTATACCTGACACTGCATGGTCATTTGTGTTAGTTATACCATATTACACGACCGTAACTCTGTCAATTTACGTAATATCTTAGATCCTTTTACACCAACAGATGCCTTTTTTTTTTTTAATTTTTTCGTATACTTAACTCAATTTGGCCAAAATTCGACTTATACCCCTTTTCACTAGGGTGCCAGAATTATTTTAGGTGTAGTTTTATCTTAACGACTTACGCTTACTCTTGGTAACTAATAGACTTTACAAATATAACAAAAGACGTTGAAAATTTTATGTAAATATGTATATTTTATAGTTATAATATTTTGTTTTATTTTTCAGGTAAGCATAACTGAACGCCTTGCACACGACAGACAGCTTAAAGGTAAAAATAATAAACTGTTCAATGGGTTAAGTTTACTATTTCAGATTAAATACGAAAATGTAAATGTATCCGTATGTTATTTTACATAAGCCGTATCAAAAGAACTATATGTAATAAGTAACCTCATTCTGACATTTTATATAACCCTTAAAATCTTATAAAATGTGATACTTAAAACAAATAAACTTACTTAATTACATTTGTACACAATATAAGTGTTTGAAGTTTCAGGTTATATAAATCACAATATTATTTCTGTTCATAGTATATTTTATTATTATTTACTTGTAGTTAGATAGAAACCCGGCATCGCCATTATTTACCTCATGAAAGCGATACGTATTACGTAATGTTTGTATTACTCGTATATTAAATATTAACTCAATACGTCGCGCGACGTACATTCTATACATTATTCATGATGCGTTTATTAACCTATCAACTGAAATAATCGTTTATTAAAGACAATTTATTAATCGTTAATGTGATGAATGTTTCCTGAACGTGTTCAAATTAATAGTTGTTTAGACATTCTTATTTTTGTTCATCGCGTATTTAACTACCGAAGAATACAAAAAATATATAAGTATTAATAAGAATGTTAGAATTATAACTAACGTGACACTGAGACATATTTAAATATTTATCAAACCCCCGCAAAGCATAGCGCAAGCCCGCAGTACATGTCGGGTTTTGGTCGCGGGTACTCCATGATGAGGATCCTCTGAATGGATCGAAACATGTCGAGCAATTATCGACTTAAATTACGTGTGTAACCCGTTTATAAATATTAAAATTTGTTGTAATTATTGGAATGTTACTACGCTTATTTTTATATATTATAGTTTCGCCATGTCCGTCTGTCCGCCTGTCTGTCTATCCACAGCATAGCTCAGCGGCCGTCAGTACTAGAAATTTGCAATTTGGTACAGATATCCATAATATATACTTAATTCACGGCGGCATAGTAGAAACATTTTTTTTTGGGTAGGTACCTACCTCCCCTAGTTATAAATTGAGATGATTTTTTATTGCGATATAATCCTACAGTGTGGGGTATAATTAAATATGTCTTTCAAAAAGAATAAGGGTCCCAAAAGAAAGTTTTTTTAAGTCAATATTTTCGAAGATATTCCAGAACAAAAAAAATGGTCCCCCCTCTCATATGCCACCTCATCGCCTTTTTGGCGAGGTTACGAGAACGCTCTCGCTCACAATCGTAACCCCGCCGGCGGCAGCTGCTTGCCAGCAGCTCCTTCGCAGGTGTCCGAAGACCCTCCACGCTGGGCGCACCAGATGGTTGGGCGCGCCTTCCTCCTAGGTCTCCATGATGCATTGTGGCGGACCCTCATGGTGTCCCACCCCCTCTAACCTTTGATAATAAAACTATTTCGTTTTTGAATAGCTACGGAACTGAGCAATCTGAGCCTGTCGGGAGCTTTTGGCCGATTTTAATTTAGATCAAGTATCATGTAAGCTTTTGATGGTACCGGGTTTATTTGTTTTTCGTTGTTGCCGTCACTTTCTTAAGCTGCGAAAGCGACGCGTAGCACTAGAAATAGAACGAGACCATCATAATTCATAAGCCATCTGATATGGTGCAATACAACTGATGTAAAGCGTGTTTGCTTTGATATTACAAACGCGTCCGTGGTTAGGTCGAAGTAATCAATAGTTACCCAAGTTCATAGTTTTGAGCCTCTTTAGTAATAAAACATCCCACTAATTCACTAATCAAATTGTAACCTTAACAACTAAGGTCCGACCGAAACCCATATTTTAGTCTCGGCCGAGACCGAGAATAAATTTGATTCTCGACCGCGACCGAGACCGAGACATGGTAGAAAGGATAAAAAACGTATAAATTACATTAAAAATCCCTAGCAAATACCTATAGTAAGTCCAACGTTAGACAAAATACAGCAATTTTTTTGATATTTTCTTTTTTTGAATGTTTTTTGTAGGTACTCCAAAAACCGGTATTCGAATCTTAGGTATTTTTATCGATAGTATGATAGGGGTCGCTTACTCTAAATAATTTCTTGCGTTCATTTTAAAGTGAAATTGAAGTCAGTTCATGTCAATATGACACCAATAAAATCGCAGTAAGTTTGCTAGATGGCGTCAAGCTCACCAATTACAGCTCACTACGAATCTCGGCCAACGTAGGCTCATGGCCATTTTTGGCCGAGAGCCGAGAGGGATATCTGGGCACGATTTTTGGCCGAGAATGCCGAGACCGAGACCGAGACCGAGATCTCGGTCGGACCTTATTGACAACTGCGACGTTATTCATAAATCTAATAATAGTAACAGGAAAATGTTTCCATGAATCAAAGTAGCTGAACCCTTGAGAGGATAAACAAGACAGCTATTTCCAGATATCCATAAATAGCCGTTTTGGATATCTGTCTATATACGTTAATTTAAGCACTTTCCAAGAATCCTTAATTTATGAAAACATCAACAGACGCTAATGAGAATTTACAATATTAATGTTTGACATTTAGTTAATGTTTTAAGTATTATATATTAAAATATTATCGAACCGGGTTACTCGCGTATTTAAGTCGATGATTGCTCGACATGTTTCGACCCATTAAGAGGGTCCTCGTCCGGAGTACCCTCGGCCAAAGCCCGACGCGTACTGCGGGCCTGCGCCCTGTTAGAACGGATACTGGCAGCGGGCGGTGGTGGCGGGGGCGAAGCAAGGAAAGATCTACCCTCGGTGTTACTTTTGTCGTATTATATGTATACATATATTACATATACAGGGTGGTCCAAACCTTGACGACAAAAATTTTTTTTTAGATTCCTCACGTCATGAGCTATCAGAATATACCCCATGTATATTAGCCGATTTTTTGTAGTTTTCGAGTTATGAATTTTTGAAATTTTTTTCTTGAGAAATTCTGGAATGAAGAAATTTATTAATAAAAAAAAACCTGTTGGGTTTTTTAACTAGTTTCTTTTTGTAAAAGTATTACTACAAATAAAGCATTTACTGACAAAAAAATTAGCGTCCTCACTTTGATACAAGTAGGATAAAAAATACCAAATTCAAAATTTTACGCTAAAAACGTATCAAAATAGCATTAATGTACGTAAATAAAAAAAATAAAACATATCCCAAGGATTCTTGGTAATGTAAAGACTGCCCTAGACCTTAAACCTTCGTAAAAGCAAAAAAAAAGTGATACTTAATAATGAGGATTTTTCGGAGTAGTCGGTCAAATAAACTTAAAAAAAACTTCTAAATTTTTTATTTAAAAATAAAGTGAAATTTCGTCTGTTTTGTTGTTCTTATCAATAAACAAAGGCAGAAAATACCACGAAAACTTAATTTGTGTAGTTATTCAAGTCATTTTGTACGACTTTAAAATTTGAAGCTTTTTTAAGTTTATTTGACCGACTACCTCGAAAAATCCTCATTATTAAGTACCACTTTTTTTTGCTTTTACGAAGGTTTAAGGTCTAGGGCAGCCTGTACATTACCAAAAATCCTTGGGATATGTTTTATTTTTTTTATTTACGTACATTAATGCTATTTTGATGCATTTTTAACGTGAAATTTTGATTTTGGTATTTTTTATCCTACTTGTATCAAAGTGAGGACGCTCATTTTTTTGTTAGTTAGCTTTATTTGTAGTAATACTTTTACAAAAAGAAAATATTTAAAAAACCCAATAGTTTTTTTTATCAATAAATTTCTTCATTCCAGAATTTCTCAAAAAAAAATTTTTCAAAAATTCATAACTCGAAAACTACAAAAAATTGGCTAACATACATGGGGTATATTCTGATAGCCCATGACGTAGGGAACCTAAAAAAAAGTTTTTTGACGTCAAGGTTTGGACCACCCTGTATAATCTACTTTAATTCGAATACAGTTTTCCATCCAATCTCATCGAAAACATTCAAATATTTGTAATTGCTGGAATAAGCCTCAGTGAATGGATGCAGAAGTTAATTCCTTATTATTATAATAGTATACCTAAATACATACGTTTTGAGAAAAAATACGACGGGTATAGTACATTTCAATACAAGTGCGAAAAAAATTAAGTTCAAAACGAGTGGCGATAAATTAAAATACGACCGAAGGGGGTGTTTTAAATCGACGCGAGTTACGAATTTCCTTTTCTCACGTGTATCGTACTAAGTTTTTCAGTACAGATGGCCCTCCGAAGTTTCGACCAGCCAAAAATGAACCACTTCTCGGACTAGCGCGTAAAAGTAGCGCCATCTGTACTAAAATAGTACATTACGATGCAAGTGCGAAAAAAAAATAGTTCTAAACAGCGATCATTGTTGTTTAGCTCTCGTGCTAATATTGAAACACAAGGAGTCGAAAAGTTGTGGCTCAAGAAGTACTTTTTCATGTGTACATATATTAATATTAAATTGATTGAATGTTGTACGATTTACACTCATATTTTATTTATTTTTCATTTAATATTGGACGTTTCGGGCGTGAAGATACTCTCATGGACGTTGGCTATCTTCATTATAGCAAAAAGATACGTGAAGTGAAATTCAGAAGAGATGTTGATACAATTTCATGCCAGTCTATCAGCAACTATAAGTGTAACGTCACACTCGAAACGTCCGTTATATTATACTCGTAAAGCAGACAATGGCAAACATTTGCATTGCCGTCTAGTAACTTTGAAATGAGAACAGAAAAAAAACATTAAAATTAATTAAACTAATAACCTATGTAGATCATATTGTCCATTGATCGTATAACCTTTTTTTTATGTGACGAAGGTAGATAACTGAGCTCTCAGCCCACCTGATGGAAAGCAAAAACTGAGGCCCATGGACATAGTGATCAAAAAATCGCCTATGCGCTGCCCTGCCTTGAGGACTTAGATGGATTGCCTCTATCTATGCCAGTAATTACACCGGCTATCTTACCCCCAAACCGAAACACAGCAGTACAAACACTGGTATGTAGCGGCAGGTTAACGGGTAAGACGGTGGTAGCTATCCGGGCGGACCATACACGAGGTCCTACCAGCAAGATTGTACCTTATACCTTGTTATTATTGCTAAGAAAAAATACAGACAAAGGCCTTAACAGAAATTATGGTTTTGATGACAAAAAGCAGTTTCACACACGGTTTTATTTTAAATTTTCAAGCTAGAGATAACAATGTTTTTCATTTCGAATTGTACAGAACATTTACAATGAAAAGCGTACTTTTTTATTTCAGAATAGTGTCTCCAGTCTTGTTTTAAAGCTTAGTTAACTGAGATTGAGGCGTAATACAGAAGGTTTTCTGGTAATTTTCGTCCCAGGCAATTTGTGTCCCTCAATTACCAACCTTCATTCTTGCGTGGGCTTATGAAGTGCCGATAAAGAGGGTCTTTCCGCCCTCGTTGGCAGAAAAATGCTAAAGGATGCGCGTAAAACATTTTCCAACTACTTCATCTAAATATCTGTTACAGATGGTGTGACTTTCCCGTCCTATTATATCTGCATTGATCTTATTTTTACATATAAGTATACTCCTCAAAAGAAAATAAGGTGTTGGGTTTTCTATACGTAAATTATTATTATTTTATACAACAAAAACTAACATTTTTTTACAGTTTAAGTTATTGCTGTAAGAATTAACGAATAAAAAATTAAAACTAGATCCTTTAATATGCTTAATAAACTTTTAAAAAGTGGCAGTCGCGAGATAGCCCTTATTTTCTTTTGAATAATTTCAGTATCTTTCGAACTAATGTCTCTCTTTCGTTCTCATAATTATACCTATAATGTCGTGCTATAATGTTTTGAACGACCTATAGAGGGCACTAGTAAGGGCTCTTTGTTTTTCGGGTTACCGAATCCGACACGGAACAATAAAATAACACAAGTAAAACTGGTCTATGATTCTCGACAAACATCAACGTAGGTTTCTAGGTCAATCTGAACGGTAATTTATTTGGAGAGAGCGAACGTGAACTCGATACAAGCAGTACGAAATCGACTGTTCATTTTCTCGATCGCGTATCACTAAATTACTTCCTCGAAAAAATGGAGCTTATCGTTAAGGGGATAAAGTTCAGTATTTCAGGCACTTTCTATTAAGATATGAGGTTGATAAAGTAAACAGTGGAAATACGGACGACAATTCTTTAGCCGCGCCATTAGACGCCAACCCGACTATGAAGGAAATCACTTTTCACGTAACTCTGTTCCTGAACGAGCCGCGCTCCTTTTAGTGATGTGCGGTGATTTTTTCCCTTATTTCTGATTTCATTTGACCAAAACTGTACAGTTTATACAAATAAATTTGATCTAATTAACCTAACTAACCTTACCTATATCTATGATTGGCCCTTGTGGCATTAAACTGTGGATGCTGGCGGCATTTCCTCGCTGTGTTGCAATACTGATGCGTTGTGCGAAGAAGTCGCCAGCGCTTCGGCCTTTAGTCACGTCAACCAGACGTTTCGCGATTTCAGCAAAAAATTGACCATATAAAGCAAGATACATTCCTTGAAATAGGTACCAAATCGTCATATATATTGATACAAATAGTTAAGCTAATTCACAAAAATTGTAATGCAAGACTTCAGTGCTATGAATAAAACGTAACTTTGTCAACGTAGTGTACTTTATTGGGAATATTCCCGCCGTATTACCAGAAACGGCACTACTCTCTAGGGTTGGCACTGGCAGACTTCGGCCGCCGGGATGGGCGACATTCAGCCAGGCTAATGATATGCTTTTCATCATGGCCGGTCGCGTGATTATTCTCCCTTTATTTTTTTTATGGCAAAGTGGCTGGATGTGATATATAATGAATGACAGACTGTATGAATAGAAGTAAAAGATCAACTCAAAAATTAAGTATTAATAATTGGATATTTTTTTATTATTCCTTGTGAAGATCAAATTCACTTCAGTTTTATTCAAATGTGTCTTTTCTTCGCCTGCATACTAATATACTACTAATAAAGTCAATCATCGCCCGTCTACTAACATAAGAATCATCATCGTCATCATTCAGGGCAGTCTATAAAAAAAATACATACCTATAGGAGTACGAACTCCAAAAAAATATTTCTTTAATTGAACCGAACACGAATTATACTTATATGACTTTATTTGTTTGCACTATTACATAGACTTTATTAGAGCTTTTATTTATTTTAAAGTCGAATATACAAACGTAAGTCAATAAGAGAGAGTTATTCACTAAGGGACCGGAAACTTAAGTGAACCTACACCTTGTCGACGAAGAGGGTAATTTACCTAATTCAAATTTCTCAAGCATTGGGTCCCCTTAATTTTAAGTGTTTTCATTTTGCATGCATTTGTAATATTTAACAATTTAAGGTGTCAAGCTAGACAAGATCAAACTAATACTAAAATGTTGCCACGTGTAGGTATATATGTAGGTATAATTACATTGGAGTATTTTATAAGCATTATTTGATTTATTTCCCTGATCTCATTTAATTTTATTTCCCAAATTTTAATTGTTTCAAAATTAGCCGCGATATTGTTTTTATATTTTCTGGGGTACATTTTGTAAGTAACCTTTTTTTCATAAATAATGTTTTAACGAAATAATGTATTATTATAAATTATAATTATGAATGTTGTGATATAGTTCATATAGTAAATAGTTAGTAGTTAGCAAGTTGATAGTTCTATAACGTAATAATAACCTACCGGAGACCGACATACTTAGTCTTAAAATTTCACATTACCAACGACCGACGACGACGATGGCTTTGGTTCAAATCGCCATTATTTAAAAATAAAGGCTTACGAGGCAAAGCAAATATTCAGAGTTAATTCATTTTACTGAAAAGCCATGCATATGACCACTTATGTAATGTCAAAATCATTATCATTATCATCATCATATCAGCTGAAAGACGTCCACTGTTGAAGATAGAACAAGATTGCCACAATGACCATTGACCGATCGTGCGCCACCCACATCCAGCGGACTCCTGCGACCTTCACCAGATCATCAGTCCACCTTTTGGGGGGCCTACCCACGCTGCGCCTTCCGGTACGTGGCCGCCACTCGAGAACCTTTCCGCCCCAACGGCCATTGGTTCTGCGCGCAATGTGCCCCACCCACTGCCACTTCAGTTTAGCGATTCGGAGAGCTATATCGGTTACTTTGATTCTGCTGCGTTAAGTCAAATACATTGAATACTAACTGGTACCATATTTGACGAAAGCAGTGCTTTGAAAACCACAAATAGAGCGTGAGAACAGTCGATCTTATTTTATTGACCGCCAGCTTATCCGTATGTTTTATGGATTGGAGCGTTGCTCAATTAATAGCAAATGTAAACTGTACTGAAGCGTGACGAAGCTTTCTATGATTCGGTTGTTATGTTATACGGTATCTAATTATACGCCTTATTGATCGTATTATTTATAGGTATTTCGAGTATTATTTGCCCATAACAGCGTTATAAGTAAACTTATGTTAATGTACATAGGTAACTAATTAGGTCAAAGGTGGTCAAGTTGATTAAGAATATGGAATAAGCTACAGACACTCATGATTATGTCAGTACTTATATGTATTTATTTTTTATTTAATACGCATCTAGTACATCATGTTACAATTATATTAGATTAAAATACGTTTTCTATAATTACCGATTTCGAAAATACTACAAAGCTTAAAGCATTAATAAACATTCTGAAATATCTGCAGAAAGCGCAGCGGGTACCCTACCCTGTGTTATATCTGCTGGTTATTAGGTAAATATATTCACAAAGCACATAGTGAGACTAACTGTAAAGTTTCGCCGGTGCAGTTAGTGAAGTTATTCCGAGCTAGCATCAGAGTTTAAGCGAAGCAGTAGTATATTCCTAATATCTTAATAGATTACAGTAATACCCCGCTTAACGCGGATTTGCTACAACGCGGTTTTTAAATTTTGGCAATTAGTAAGTAAATTGATATCTGGTTGGTTATTATCTTGCACGCGGCACATCGCCCCACCTCGGAACGCATTCTTCTACCTTACAACAATAAGTTTATTGGGCGTTTTCACAAACCGTTGTTGAAATCACCTTGTTATTTAATTTGGTCAAGTTTAGGCTTATTCGACTCAGAATCACGAGCTCATTCGATTTTGTTAGGAGAAAAAATATGTCCCATAATTTTCATACAGTTTTCATTCCTTCCATAACGCTACAGCCTTTGAACATCTATGGAAAAACGGTATCGTAATGGAAAAAACATTTTGGGACATTTTTTTCTCCTATTAGAATCGAAAGAGCTCTTGATCCTGAGTAGGACAAGCCCAAACTTGTCCGAATTACAAGGTGATTTCAACAACGGTTTGTGAAAACGCCCTATTACGTTATTTAGTGTTTTAAGTAAAAGAAGTGTACTACAAATACACAATAACGAAAATGCTTGAGTTTGATACTTTATTACAAGACCCCGATATACGCGAAATTCGCTTTACGCGATTTTCTCCGGAACGCATCACTTGCGTAAAGCGGCGAGGTATTTACAAATGACACCTCGCTCGAGTCATTAATAGGTGTCATTTGTATGGAAACACATTTTTGCACATCTCTGTTGGAAACGCAGCCTTACAGAATGCTTAGCCAAGTTACCAATCGCTAACGCTTATTAGCGTATCGTAGTTTTCCCTCTCTGTCACACTTTCATATTAGTGCGGCAAAGACAGTTAGCTGCCTTTCGTTTACGATTGACGATTAAACGGTAGCGATTGGCAACTTCTAAGCATCCTGTAATTGTAAATGCTGACGTGAGTAATTCTCGAAAAGTTTGTATGTTTGGATCATGTTTTCGATTTAGATAAAAATTGGTAGCCTTATAGATTCAGTGATGCTGAGCAAGATACACCCCATTCCCCAAAATGTTTTGTATTAAACGTCCCTTTATTGTTGCCAAAATGTTGGAATTTGGTAACAAAAATATGAAAAATCCATAAAAACTTCAACTCAAACTTCCAAAAAATGTAAGATCTAGGGCCACGATCCCCCATTTGTTTCTCGCCCTGTTTCCCCAATAAAATACATATATCTGTCAGATAAATGTTAGCTATCTAGACAGGAAAAAAATCAAATTCGTTTTTTCGGGTTTTTACTGAAATAATCAATATCACTGTCACTGTCTTTTTCATCTCTTTTAATTGACTTTTCCTCGATGACATCGCGTTCTCCTAGTGAAAATTAGACCTAATTCACATTGGTTTAGACTTGAAAATTAAAGTGGAAACGTTCATTTCTTCCGAAAAAATCCGGAAAAAAACGAGCTATTTGGAAAGAAATGGGATTCAATCCGGAAATTGTCAACGCTATAACTGTCCTTTTCTTTTACATGCCTGGGGAAAAGAATCATGATAATTTGATTTGACGGAAATATTTTTCCGGGAATTGTGAAACATGCCGGTAGTTTATTTTTACTTTCGCATCGCCTTTCACGAAAATGTACGAATGCAGATTACTTTCATCACAATGCACTTTTAGTATACATTACACTGAAACTAACTGAGACAGAAAGATCATAATTTCCGTGAAAATACGAAGGGAAAGATTGTTCACTACATCTGTAAAGGTGGATTTACACCAAACGAGCGAATGCTCATTCTATCCCCACTCTACGAAATTCGTTCGCTACACAAAACGTAATTCGTCGAAATTCGTTGATTTCGTAGAATCCACCTTTAAAAGGTAAGGCCAATAGTTGTAAAGCGACAAAATGACGCTCTACTTTGTTAAAGTCTCTCTACTCAGTTAAACATTCAAGAACACTCCGAATTTGATAATAATATTACAATTACTGATAAAAGACTAGGTTGCATGCATTTAAAAATTTACTCCGAATCTGAGACTTTGTCATTTAGCTATGTACCTACCTATCCTTAAATTTATTGTTTTCCTTTCGGTCTTGGTTTAACAAATGATCTAAAAATTATAAATATGTACAAGAAAAACGACAAAAAATTATAAATATAAGGGTACGTAATTTCGTTAAGTCCCCATTTAATTTAGAATATATTCTATAACGATTACGTTATATATAACGATTTCGTTTGTGTACAATACAAATGTCCAATGTTCTGTGTTTATCTAACTGTGGGGCGAAATTTACCTAGTAGAGAAACAATCCAATTATTCGTTTGACTGAACGTTGAATGTCGACGCATCAAAATGCATGCAGCCTCCGAATTTCCTGCCCTAATTCCGGAAAATGGTTTTACAAAATTTTCGCTATCAATTAATACATCAAGAAAGGTTAATGCCGTCCTTCTCTAACGTTAGCGCAGTACAGGGTACATTCTTACAGTCAGCAGCAGATACAATTACATAAAAATGATGCAATCATGTTTTTGGTCACAAGTATAACCATAACATATTTAGGACTTGAATTTTCGATACATTTATGCACTTGACTGTACCTATTCCAAACTGTACTGCAAACCAGATACATATGTCAATAATTGCTTATTTCTGCGTAACTTGCTTTAAAGCACATCGGACACACCATCACACGAATATGCTTGAGCATATCGTTTACGTTGGCGGCATACTCAGATCATTGTGAGTCGGAAATATTACTAGGTAGGCATAATTTAACGGCTTGTTCTAAATCTATGTTACGATTTCATTATGATTACATATGGTTGTAGACTGTAAGGGGGGGGACTTGGGGGATCCATCCTTCCATCCTTACCAAAGTTAATAGGAGAGGTCTACGACCAGCAGTGGACTGACAGAGGACAGAGGCAGGTGATACGTGTAGATTGGGGAACCTACCTATAGTTGTACTGTACCGTTAATGGCTATATCCGAAAATGTAATTAATTCCTTACTTTAGTTCACCAAAAAGACATTAAACTTAAATCTGAAAATTACACACCCAATGGTAGCGATAGCGGTAGGTTTAAATTGTGGCCAAATCTGAATGAATTGTACATCTCGACGTGCTGACGTTCAGTTGAGATTAACTCTGAAATACCGCCGGATTTTGCTCGAAATTCTAAAACTGGTTAGGTTACATATTGGACGTGCAAATAAATGATTTCCATTGCAAATATGTGCGCTGGATATTTATTCCCGTGTTACGACAGCTGGGTGCTTAGACAAGTTGCCAATCGCTAGCGCTTAATCCTCAATCGTAAACGAAAGGCAGCTAACTGTCTTTGCTATAATATGAAAAAGTGGCAGAGAGGGAAAACTACGATACGCTACTAAGCGTTAGCGATTGGCAACTTGGCTAAGCATCTTGGTATATTGGCTATCCCTAAACTTGCTAGTAGACCCCCCGTGATGCGTCATTACTATCATGGGTCAGCCCGATTTATCCAGCTATACAATCTATACGTATCTTCGACCGCGGTTGTTTTTCATTTGTGGTCGTCCATTACGGTTTCATTAAAGTCGTTGTTCTGTTTTGACACCACGTTTGGCAACTGAATTAGATTCACCATAGAAACCATTGGGAATCAATTAACCTTATGTTTTACCAATCTGATTGTCATAGATATGTATTCTATTGAATTATTAACGGACTCCAAAAAAGGAAGAGGTTCTCTACTCGACTGTTTTTTGTAAGTATATCACTTGAACCTTTCCGAGAATCATGAACCGATTTTCAATATTTGTTTGTCAGATGTAACTCTGATAAGGTCCACCAAGTCGAGATCTGAGGATGGGGTCTTGGAGGAATCGGTTGAATTCGGTTCCTATTTTTTTTTTGGTGGTTATATTAACTGCAGAAAATGCTCGATAGTAAAAAATCTAACTAAGATCATGTGAAAGAGCTAAAATTGTACATTTTAAAACAAGTTTATTTTTTTATGAACATTTCAAGGAAAATTTCTAATATTAAAATTAATAAAACAAAAATATATTACAAGGCATTACATCATTGTACTTGGTTGTAGAAATGTAGATGCGTAGTGATGTGTTATATTTAATTATGATTATGTATTTTTATATAAAGGCAATTAAATTTTGTGCACTGGGCCTGTTTTTTTGTTCCGTTTCCGGACGATGATTAAAACAAAATATTGTCAGATCTAAAAAATATGAACTAAACCCAAAAGCAAATTAAGGTAAATCGCCATTTTTGGAGCTTAGGTAAATCACAATCATGAACACTTACTGCCATGCATTTTCGTCGGAAAGAGTTCCGATGGAGTCTGCCAAATCACTTGGGCAAGTTTAAGCTAAAGTTGGTGAATGTCGTCGAAGTTATTTGGCCCCTAGCCGGAGCTCGGGGCA
>JALPQI010022082.1:0-29138 GCA_025490895.1 Thaumatotibia leucotreta
TTTTAATTATCACGCAGCGCCGCCGCCTTCTACGCGACGACGCGAATTCGCAGCCACGGCATCACGTTAACATTTCAATGGACGCGAATTCGCGTCCGTGGCATTAGGTTATATTATCACACTTCAAGGACGCGAATTCGCGTCTGCGGCATTAGGTTATTTCACACTTGAAGGACGCTAATTCGCGTCCTCGGCATCTTGTTTACGCATACACAGGACGCGAATTCGCGTCTTCGGCATCCGAGATAAGAATTATGAAAATTACAAATGCATTGAATCCAGAAACCAGCGACGGTATAATATTATCCTCCATAAATAAAATAACATTTTGGTATCAGCTTTTAAGTACAGTTGATTTCTAGCAAAAAAAAAGAAATAACTCGAGGACGCGAATTTGCGTCCTCGGCATCACGTTTACGCATACATAGGACGCGAATTCGCGTCTTCGGCATTGAATGGGTTAATAAATATTACTCTTCAATTAAAATAAAAAATAAGTTTAAACGGGTAGTTACGCGTTTATTTTAAAAAAGTTTTCAAAATATACAATTAATATTAAAATATCAATATTTAAATTGTCATTTTGATTAAAATGACATCTGCATACTTTTACTATCTGAAGAGGCCCGATATCAGATATGACATCGAACCTCTGTACTGTAATCGAGAATGTTCAATAAGCACATCTTTTATTATAATTATATCGACATTTTTTTAATCGATATCAAATCCCTATAACTTGCCCCCAGTTATCCCAGGTATGATTATCACTGCCGTCACAAAGCTTGAACTTAAATTCCACGCTTTTATGCTACTAATGATAAGTAAAACGTGAAGGTGGATTTACACCAACGAGCGAATGCTCAATCTATCCCCCACTCCTGCGACCATATATAACATGGACGTCTAACGCCAGCTCAAAAATGCCCCCAAAGTCAATTGTTCAATTGTGCCAACAAGGGCAGGACATAGCGCTTTTCTTAACACCGCGCATATTTCGGCGCAACACCTTCGACAAATGTTTATAGAATTTAGCCAATCAAAAGTTTGAAGGACCAATCACAACTATTTTGAAATGGCGGCTTAAGTTTTTATTGGTTGTCATTGAAATTCATTGCCGTGATGCATTAAAGAGGGGGTGACATTTTTCAACTAAAATTCAGGACCGTTTTTGAAAGGCAATCTAGTACGGCGTGCGGCTTCCATGTTTCATTTGTTCGTAGCCCCACTCTTATGAAATCAATGATTTTCGACGAATTACGATTTGTGTAGCAAACGAATTTCGTAGATAAATTTTATATTTATCAAACGGGTTACTCACGTAATTTAAGACTATAATTGATCGACATGTTTCGATTCATTTTGAGGATCCTCATCATGGAGTACCCGCAACCAAAGCCCGACGTGTACTGTCTTTGTGACTATAAGGATCCTCTAAATGGATCGAAACGTGTCGAAAAATTATAGACTTAAAATACGCGAGTAACCCGTTTGATAATTATTTAAATGTTTGAGTCTCACGTTAGTTATAATTCTAGAATTTCGTAGAGTGGGGATATAATGAAAATACGCTCGTTTTGTGTAAATCCACCTTTAAATACTAAGTTGGGTTAATGCCGTTCGTTAGCGGATTAATTTTATTCAGTAATTAACTTGGAATCAATGGGAATTTACGAGTTTGACTAATCTTAGGGTGCCTACGGTTGGTGCGGTTTTTTTATGATTTTTATATGTGACGAAGGTAGACAACTGAGCTCTCAGCCCACCTGATGGAAAGCGAGAACTGAGGTCCATGGACATAGTGATCAAAAAATCGCCTATGGGCTGCCTACCCTGAGGACTTAGATGGGCTCTATGCCAGTAATTACACCGGCTATCTTGGGGGTAAGATAGCGGCTATCTTACCTCCAAACCGGAACACAGTACCTACTAACTATTTAACGGTAGATTAACGGGTAAGACGGTGGTAGCTAATCGGGCGGGCCCTGCTCGAGATCATACCATCAGCAAAACAGCGGTTTTTATACGTTTGAGTAGGGAATGTACTTAAATCGTTTTTTTTGTATCAGATTCGGTTAAAACCGGTTTTTATATACTTTTAAAACTTTGAAACAGAAAGTCTTGCTTTCGGAATCAAATAGGCCATTGACGGGAATCGTTAAAACAGTACGTTTTGCTTTTAATACGACTGTTTTTGAATGATTTTCTTCATAACCACGAACGTTTGTTTAAATTAGGTACAATTAGCAATACAATCTTTAAGGTTATAAAGATCGACATTACTGCAATGTATATGCAGTATCTTACGAATTTTTAAAGACTTAGTCTGAAAACCAGCGCTGAGCGTCGTGCGCAGCACATGCTGAGACTAAGACCTATTGCCGCACAAAATATTTATTTAAGTTTAAGTTTATACTTATTAGGTAAAAAGCTTAGTTAAGTTCACTTATGTATTAGTAGTAAGTTTTTCTTTTTGTGGCAATAAAAATTTTGAAGTTTGAATACGTATTTTTTGCATATTATCACGTTCCAACCTAGGTTAGTATGTATATAGTTAGTCGCTTGGTACCCACATCACGAGCCTTAATTGAGCTTACCGTAGGATTAAATTGATTTGTGTATGACGTCCCAAGATAATAATTTATTTTTTTCTAAAATTTTAACGGTGAAAAGATTGAAACTGAAGTGGCAGTGGGCGGGGCACATTGCGCGTAGAACCGATGGCCGTTGGGGCGGGAACGTTCTTGAGTGGCGGCCACGTACCGGAAGGCGTAGCGTGGGTAGGCCCCCCACAAGGTGGACTGATGACCTGGTTTTTTATCAATACAGGACAGGAGTACCTTTTATAAAAGCTTCGATTATAAAAATATTTTTCACACCACCTATTCTAATACGGGTCTTTTCTTCCCTGCTAGGAGGGATCAAAGTGACACTTTTCTGATCAAGGACTTTCTATTGCCAGCCTAAAAAAACACAAGGAAATATGAAAAGAAACAGTATTACGTTCATAATTGATAAAAACTTCAGCGTTCAGCCTTCATTACGTTCAGCAGTGGACTAACATAGGCTGATGATGATGATCTTACCCCCAAACCGAAACACTGCTAATTATTTCTAAATCAGTTTACTTAACCAGGAGTGTACGAAAATATTTTTTCTCCATTTTTCTTCTTTGCAAGTCTGATTAAAAACATTGAATGACAAAAAAGAAATGTTAGGAATAGTCTGGAAAACCTAGAACTTGTTTTTTAATTAACCTAGACTGGAACAAAGGTAATTAGACGCAGCAGGCTTCGGGTTAATTTAAAAGCTAGCTGACTTTTGCAAAGAATAACGTTTAACCTTTTAAACGTCAATGACTTAACGCCAAAAACTGATACATATCATTATCTTTGTCAGCCTCCGTAATTGGTAGTGATCCTGCCTACGAAGCTGGAGGTTCCGGGTTCGAATCCCGGCGAGGGCATTATTTGTGTATTTATTTGTCACAAATATTTGTCCCTTGGTCTTGGTCTGTCTACGTATTTAAGTATCTATATGTAATATTTTCTTTGGTTACCGCGAGGATTACACATGAAATAAAACTATGAAAACGGATAAACTCGTTCGAACGTCATTCCGACGTTTCGAACACTTTACAGGGTTCGTGGTCATCCGCAGACCACGAACCCTGTAAAGTGTTCGAAACGTCGGAATGAAGTTAAAATTAGTTAATATACGCGAGTTTATCCGTTTTCATAGTTTTATTTCATATGTATATGTCTTTATCTATTACATATATCGTCGCCTGGTACCCACATCACAAGCCTTAATTGAGGCTACCGTAGGACTAGGTCAATTTGTGTAAGATGTCCAAAAACATTCATCATTAATTATTCATCTGCTTTAAGTTCACTGCTGGACAACCTCTCCTCAGTCTATGCATTAGGAGGTAAAAGCCTATAATCACCTCGCTGGGCAAGCGGGTTGGCGATTGCAGTAGTCCACTATGATGATGCTGCTGCCCATGATCAATTTTAGATAAATCAAGACCTATAGTCAGTGTTACTTCAATCCCTTAATAGACTCTTACGACACCCGTGGAAGAGTTGGGTGGTGACAAATGGTAAAAATCAAACGATGGCAAATTCACACCTTATTCTGTTAAAAGTAAGGTGGTTTTTCCTTCTGTAATTTAAATTGACTTGACATGTGTCTTTCCGTGGACCCTTCATATAATAATTGTAAGCATAAGAAGAACATTCCCGTTAAAAGATTTCCGAAAAGAAATCTCAAGGCAATTTTAAATTCTAAAGAAAACCTTGTAACATGAAACGTCTTTGAAAAGACAGTCTTGTGAGAGTATGTAGGAATTTCTTGCAGACATATAAAATATAGACTACTCAAGGTTATTTTTGCGCTTCAGAGCCATTTTTTTAAGTTTTCCCCTCACTTTATAACATAGGTATTTCTTATGTGATTTCTACTCACAATACTTTTGATACTAGTAGGAGAAAAATGTTGTCCCAAAATTTACATACATTTTTCTATTCATTACTGCCATACAGAGCGTACAAAAAATGGCAACAGAGTGGAAAAAATCTTGGGACAACAAAATCTCCTATCAAAATCGATAGAGCTCGCGATTGTGGAAGTTCACGAACGTGGAGCTAAAAGCCTAAAGCTAGAGTAGCCGAGTGGCTTAGGCATCAGCCAGAAAACCCACTCACGTCCTCAAACGTGGGTTCAAATCCCACTTTCGGCGTTGGTAAACTTCGGTACTGAGGTCTACTCTCTTCGAAAAACAAAAGTTGAAATGTCTCAAGTCTCTTCATTATGAGGACAAAGAAAAGTTACTGAGAGTTGTACAACGAATGTACAGTGGGGTACAAAATTGCATGGACAGTTTATGAATGAATTAATTGATAAATTGTCCATGCCCATCCCGAAAGAAGGTTGAGGGAGGCGATGGCTGAGATACGCGTCATACTCGTGAACGGGTGCTGTTTGCGGAGACCGGTCTAATCAAGCTCACTCATGGCTTAAATTCAAACAATTTTCCTGCTGTTCTTGATATGAGAAATTGAATTCGCTACATGTTTGTTTATTTATGATTATTTAATATTATGACGCATGGAGACCTTATACATCTCTGAAACATTTAGTGAAATGTATCCGTTTGTTTTCTTTTTACTCTGACAACTAGAGACCTTTACATCTCTAGCAGTATAATAATGCTAATTTTAATGTTTAACTAAAAACAAGTGTATGCCCTATTACATATATCTTTACATCTATACATTTCTCAAAATTCATTAAATTTATATAATTGTTCTGACTATTAGAGACTTCATCTCTAGTTAATGTACTATATCTGTATTTATATTAAATCAAATTTATGTTTCGTTTTTAATTAATGCATGTTAGCCCTAAGATGTTATAAAACTATTATTTGAAAAAAGAAAGTCCCGCTGAGTTTCTTGCCGGATTCTTCTCAGGCAGTGGTGTAGGGTTAGAACCGGAGGTAGCTTTTTTTTTTTTTCTTCTCTCATTCGCTATTTAGTTTAACGATTCAAAAGCGCTCGTTGCTGGGCCTAATTGAATAAAGAATATTTTGACTTTGACTTTTGACTTATGCAATTCTGAACGCCACTGACACATTTGTTTAACATACACACATGCACATATGTATTAGGGTGTGTTACTTTAGTATGGAGAAAAAAAAAAGTTCTATTTTGGAGTTCTAATAGTTATCAAAAGTTGCATTTAGGTCTAAAACTTAGAAATATGTCAAAAAATATCCATTTGTTATATACTTTTGGCTTGCTCAAACGACCTAAAGTTCAAGAAAAAGTGCGAATTTAATGATTAGTTTACAGCCCACTCAAGCTATTAATAATACTTGTTTATGTTTACAAACCATATTATATCACACAACACATTACATATTATCAAATAAAACACAAAAAATAACGATATTATAAACATCTTTATTTGTACATTCGAACAAAAATAGGTTAAAATCTTAATATTTCGTATCCAATCGGTCAATTATAAACGTTCACTTAAAATCTTTTTTTGAATTAAATTTCGGCATACGTTTCCTGGAATTAATTTTAGATAAAATATAGCCTTCCCTAGCTTTATTTCCAGCCACACTTCCAGCAGCCTCGGTTGTCAATTTAACACACCTCTCCACGGATTGTGTGTGACATGGAAACTTCGGAAAATCAATCAACTTCGAAAGTCCCTTGTTGACGATATCTTTGAGCTGGCTGTTTTTTATTTGACATAATACCGGTGGTTGGGTTACCACTAGTTTCTTGTCCTGCCAGTCAATCATATCATAATACTCTGTAGCATCAAAGTTGATTTTTGGTATGTTAAACGATCGCACACTCTTTGTTTTTTTCGCAGCACGAGCTTTACGTATTCTCCGAC
This sequence comes from Thaumatotibia leucotreta, assembly GCA_025490895.1. Lineage (NCBI taxonomy): Eukaryota > Metazoa > Arthropoda > Insecta > Lepidoptera > Tortricidae > Thaumatotibia > Thaumatotibia leucotreta. Next base: position 6,421 of record JALPQI010022082.1, read on the forward strand.
ACGCGAGTTCTCTGATGTTCTTTCTTTTATCTGTTATCATAGATAGAAGTATGTTCTCGGGGTGTGCGAAATATGCGTTACGTTGTATCACTGGATAAATTACAGCCTTTATGTCCTCTGGAAAATCTTTGACGCTTTCAATCAAAAACCATAAATTTCTAGCTCCGTCCTTACATGAACTGTTTATTTTTATTTGAAACCAGCAAGGACTGTAAGTTTGACAGATATATTTTGCCAGTATCGTTAATTCAGCAGTTGGATGTTTTGTTGCGACATACAGACGTAATATTCTGTTAGCAGTCGTGAGCCACCGGGCGTGCGACATTTTTCCCGGGTTACGTTTGGCTAAATCAGGACTTACTGTTCCAGTTGACACAGCGACACAGATATCATATAAATACTGTTGGTCTGTACTTAATTTTACATTGGATGGCATTGGTAGTTCAACAGCAATGGGTTCAAATTCTGTTACCGGTTTTTTTTCACAGTTGGACAGCTTTGTTCCAATTGGCCCTGAAAAACTTTTCGGGCCAGAAGTTTTTCCATCTAAATGTCCAATTAAGTGACGCAAAGGCAATTCGTTAGCATGTAATTGACATACAAGCCATTGAACAGGACGAGAAAGACGTTTTTCTAATGCAACTATAACACCGTTCTGTCTTCCAGTATTAACGTTTGTTCCGTCACATCCCACGGCCGTCAATGATGTCATATCTATTTTCTTTTCAGCTAAATACAAATGCATAGACTTCTCAATATCTTTAGATGTCCCGGAAGGCGGGGTCACATGTCCGACATATTCCGATCCAGGTTCTTTCACTATTGTTATATGCTCTTCAACTCGCACACGACGATATAACTTATTTCCGTCTTTGAGGTAATATAATGTTTGATCTTTTCGCCCATCAAAAAATAGAGCCTCTAAAGATGATATTTCTTGCTTTTTTAACAGTGCTTGTCTATGTTTAATCCTTTTTCGCCTCAATTTACTGTGATCAATAATTGTAGATTGTCCATCATTGCCCCGGACGTCACTGAGAGTTGCAGAGGCTATAGCAGCACCAGCTCTATACGAAATTCCGTAGCGGTCACATATTTCAGCAACATTTTCTAAATTGTTATGATGAAACTTTCTCTTCTTAGATTGTTGTACCAACGTCGTTTGAAAAGTAGTTTTGTACTCTTCATCTGCACTCGTTTTTTCAGATTCCGTTTCAGAATCCGTTAGGGGGACATTGCCGGAGGTTGAAGGTAGTGATCCTGAATCTGTCGATTTTCGTTTGTTTTGGGCTTCGAGTCTTTTATTTTTTTGTCTAAGCATCTTTGTTGTTTGAATATCAACTGACCCAATGACCATTTTCCTGACCGTCCTTTGATCTTCAAGAAAAATGCGTTCTTTTACCGGAACCGCCTTCAACTTGCCACATTTACAAATGGAATAGTCGGTACATTTGCAGGCGGCTATATCAAAAACTTGAGATGACTTTATTGTGAAATTATGTACTTTATCTAAGTATGATTTCCCTTTTGGATTTCTATTAAAATTTTTTGACAACTGTCTATACTGATTTCGGTAAGCCGTCAGTAACTGTCCCACTCTTTGTTCTGTGACGGTTGGTATTGAGGCAGATTTCCACACTTCCATTACGGCTTGAGCTACTTCGCGGATCATAATCTTTGCTGGAGGTTCCTGTTGACTTATATGTTTTTTTTCGAGATGCAACCACTCATAATGTCGCAATACGTCTTCAAATGTCGGAAGAATATATTCTTTAATTTTTTTTGGATGCTTGTCTAAAATAATCATTTTTGTCTGAACCCTAGTACTTTTCGCCGTCATTTTGTGAAAACACTGTATGCAAAAATACTGTAGTTTCTTATTATTAAAAGGTTTTCATCACAATCTAAATGCAATGTAATAATCTTAAGTCGAAGCAACTACTAATATAAATAGGTGTTCACTCGGTACAGCACGACAACATGCAAGTACGAGCGAGAAAATCCTGTCCGAAGGTGTCTTTGAGGGGTAGGTATAATAGGTATAAAACGAAATATAGAGTCAGAATTTAGTGTTATCGTAAAGTTTTGAATGTAATTAACTTATTATTATTATTGTTGAGAGTTTAGAGCTGTTTAAAGACAGTAGATTAATTAAAATACGAACTTAAAAAAATACGGAAAAGATTTTTTCAAAACTTCAACGTCCTTGAGCAGGCCAAAAGTGATATCCCCGATAGATTTTGTTAATATAAACGGTAAATTTACTTAAAAAGGCAACTTTTGAGAGGTATTACGGTTGGAAATACAAAGTTCGAAAAAAATGACACACCCTAATATGTATACACAAATACCTCAAATCTTTATTCATTTATGTATTAATAAGTTATTTTAAGTATATTTATACATATCCCAAATTTTAGTTATCCAGGCTATTCTTGTAAACCGATACCATGAATAAATGTCTGTCAAAGGGCAATGGAGAGGGCTATGCTAGGAGTCTCTCTGCGTGATCGCATTAAAAATGAGACCATCCGCAGTAGAACCAAAGTAACCGAAGTAGCTCTCCGAATCACTAAACTGAAGTGGCAGTGGGCGGGGCACATTGCGCGTAGAACCGATGGCCGTTGGGGTGGGAAGGTTCTCGAGTGGCGGACTCGGTAGGAGGACTGATGACCTGGTGAAGGTCGCAGGAGTCCGCTGGATGCGGGTGGCACAGGACCGGTCATTGTGGCAATCTTTGGGTGAGGCCTATGTTCAGCAGTGGACGTCTTTCGGCTGACATGATGATGATGATGAATAAATGTCATTTGTCTTTATAATAATAAATAGCTGTACTGCCGATGTTGAGGTATATGTCTGTGAAATCCCCCCAAATGCGGTGGATTGTGGGAATCCGCGGAACCGGGGATTTGAGATTAAGGTCTGTATCGTGTTTATCGTATGAAAGGGATTACTCATTGTATGCTTTTGAAGAGGGTGTGGTTTCCTTGAGGTATTTAATCGTTACTAAATGATTGCACGTATTTTGTATGAATAAAACAGTTTAATAATTTTAACAATACATTTGCCACCACCCCAACTCCTCCTGCGGCGGGTGTCGTAAGAGTCGGCTAAGGGATTGAAGTGTCACTGACCATTATTTGATAAAAGATTGATGATGGGCAGCAGCGTCATCATAGGGGACACATTACAGCGATCGCCAATCTGCTTGGCCAGCGTGGCGATTATGGGCATTTACCTCCTAATGCGTCTATACGCATAGTTAAGGGGAGAGGCCTACATCCAGCAGTGGACTATCATAGTGGATGATAATACATCATCATTCATACACGGAGTGGTCGTGAGTTCGATCCCCAGCTCGTACCAATAAGTTTTTCAAAAACACATGTACGGAATTTCATTTGACATTCACAAGTGCTTTACGATGATGAACATCGTGATGAAACCTGCATACACCTGCGAAGAAATTCAAGGGTGTATGTGAAGTCCCTAACAAGGACTAGGCCAGGGTTAGGACCACGCAAAATAGGCACGTTTGATGTCGAGTTGCGGAAACATGGCCAGAATAATAAATAAATAATAAATATCTTGGGACGTCTTACACAAATCGACCTAGTTCCTCGGTAAGCTCAATTTAAGGCTTGTGATGTGGGTACCAGGCGACGATATAACAGATTTTAACAGACTCTTAAATACAAAGACAGCCATGACCAAGGAACAAATATTTGTGATAAATAAAAACACAAATAAATGCCCTCGCCGGGATTCAAACCCGGAACCTCTAGCTTCGTAGGCAGGGTCACTACCAACTAAGCTACGGAGGCTGACCATACGGAAACCTATTGAGTATTAACTATCAGTAATGAACTACGCTAATTATTTTACTGATTAATACCTCGTGTTGTAACTAAAATAAATTGACTCAACAATGGTTGATGGAACAATAAGCACAAATGAACAGAGCAGATGCCAACCGGAAATGAGGCTTCGCCGCAAAATGGCCGACTTCCGGTAGGTAAGCCTTAAGGTTGTGATTATTGTTGATATTAAGGTATTCAAGGCTTTAATATACAAATGGTAAATATGGGTAAATACATTTTCATCACACTTGCTTTCGAAACGCGCCATTTCTTGCATGCATCGCGGGAGTAATAGAAAAGTAAATTTCACTTTTTAATAGTAGTATACACACCTCGGCCGTTTAAATGGGAAATATCTCGGATGACGTGTAATGTGATCTGAGGCTTTCCCATTTAACGGCCGAGTTGTGTATACTAATTTTCTGCTCAACGGAGCCGGCAGGCGGCAACTTAGTTTAGCGCAGCGGCCGGCAATGTGCCATTTGCCGGCCTGAGGGCAGAGAAAAAATATTTTGGTTTATAACTTATTTTTTTGTCCGCAAGTTTGATGAAAACATTGTATGTATCACGGTCGGTAAGAGGCATATTAACTCGAGTTATTAAAAGCCCTCCGTTTACGGCGGGCTTCTAACACTCTCGTTAGTAATACCGTTGTTACCTCCCTAGATGCACAATGTCATCACACCTATTCGGTAAATGCGCCAATGCGCGCAGGCGATGCGTCATGTCATAATGCCCATTGGCAGTAAAGGATTTTCATAAAACAAATACGCCACAGTAGGAATTAAAGTAGAGGCATCGTAAGAAGTCGTTTTTGACAGCTCACGATAGTGTAGTGAAACGCTCGATTTTACCGTCGAAAAATTTTCAGTCAAGTGCGAAAGGGCGTTAGATCTGGTACTTGCCATTAAAAAATTTTTATTAAAAAAGTGTTAGGTAATCCGAACTAAAAAAGTGTTTGGTAATCTTACTTAGAATCATTAGCAGGCAGCGAAACTTTGGTGCCGGTGACGTCATAATGACGTAAAGTCGCATTTAGGTAGGATGTTTTATAGGACGGATAGGACGTGACCTATAGAGGAAATAGCATCCACAACCTCTGTTAGCGAGAGATAGTAACTAGTGTCAAAACCAGTGTCAAAATTAAAAATCAAGGTCAACAATTAATAGCAGTAGGTAATCGGTGTCCAAATGTAATGCCAGGTCAAATAGTATCGGAGTCTGATATACAATATACGTAGGTAGTTTCACTTGGTAGTAATGTCAATGCAGAACTGGCAGTGGTTGAGACCATGAGCTTGGACGCGAGTTTGCCAGCCTGCAGTGATCCACTCCCAACCCACGTTGGTAAACTTGCGTGCTAGCTCAGAGGGCAATGTAGGTATGCCAAATAGAGAAATGCCGTATATACAGTATATAAAGTCACTAAAACCATTTATTAAAATCAGAGCACATCTAGGTGATAACGTAGTGGTACATAAATTATTATTCTACGAAAAATAAAATTATACGTGATTTTATAACAATTTTGACATTTATCTGGTTGTCAAGTTCAACACAGTCTGTAAAGCCGCGTATCCACCGGGCACACGGGCTCGCGAGGACCTGTCGAAAACATAACAAACTTTTAGAAAATATGTGCGTACCTACTATTATAGCAATTATTCGTACCTCCATAAAAAAGGTTTACTTATTTATTTCGATTGACGTATCGGTAAATTGCAGCAACAGTAGTAACATCACTATTCCGTACAGGCAACAATGAAGTTTGACATTTGCTCCATTATACTAACTGTCAACATTTACAGAACTTCATGTGCAAACAAACGTCAAAAACGACTTCTTACGATGCCTCTACTTTAATGCAATAAAAATTACATAATTGAAGTACGTCAAGTACCTAACTCACTTGGATGCTTAGCCAAGTTGCCAATCGCTAACGCCTTGTAGCGTATCGTAGTTTGCCCTCTATGTCACTCTTTCGTATGAGTGCGACAAAGACAGCTAGCTGCCTTTCGCTTACGATTGACGATTAAGCGTTAGCGATTGGCAACTTCGCTAGGTACCCTGGTCCTTTGTCGACATGTTCGAGTTTGAGTCATCCCTAATTTTTAGGAAATAATTTAGACTTTTGAAAGTAGTTTTGTGAAAATATATATATATACTTTTATTCCCTCACAGGTGTGATGAAAAACATTGTGTGTGACACGGGCGGTACAAAAATTGTGAACTCGTGTGAAGTAAAGCCTGCGCCTTCGGCTTGGGATTTACTATCACATCATCATCATCATCATCATCATATCAACCGTAAGACGGCCACTGCTGCAGTGAACATAGGCCTCCCCCAAAGATTGCCACAATGACCGGTCCTGTGACATCCGAACATTTACATCACACTTGTTCACAATTTGTTATTTACCGCCCTTAATACACAATGTGTTAATTATAAGCTGTAAGCTGACTGACGGACTAACTAGATTTGTGTAAGATTGTTTCATGCTATGAACGTCTTTTAGCTGAAATTATTCGAAAGTCAAATAACAATTTAATCATACAGATCACCAATTTTCATATTTTTACCATTACAATTAACAATAAAAAATGATCGTTACAATTTTACGTCCAACAGTAAGCCGATAAACTCATAAATATAAAAAACGCGAAATAAACAAACAAGAAGATACGAAAATTCACAATACAATTTTCAGCTTGAAAAGGTTCTATGTGCTCTTAAAAGTAATGTCAGATAGAACTCTATATCCCCAAGTATACTGCGTCATAAATGTCGCCTATGATTTGTGTGGGAATGAAACTGTGTATTTTCAAAAGAGCCTATGTGCATAGGAAAATGAGATACTTTAAGATTTTTTGAAATTTGAAACACAGGTGCGTGAAAACGTTTTTTCGTCGTTATGTGTTTTGGAAACGAGGTGTCTTAAATTTGAGAGGTGCTTACATTGTGCTTAGGTAGTATTGAGATAGCTTATGGAGTTATTATTACATGAGTTTTTGTCACTTTAAGCAGTGATGGCTCAGTGGCTTAGACGTTTGACTTTCATTCCGGAGGTCGTGGGCTCAAATCCTGGCTCGTACCAATGAGTTTTTCCGAAACTTATGTACAAAATATCAGATGATATTTACCATTCGCTTTCGGTGAAGGAAAACATCGTGAGGAAACCTGCATACATTCGCGAAGAAAGAAAGGCGATGATATCTTTTAATAGATTAATACATATAGATGCTTCAATATAGACAGCCACGACCAAGGAAAAAATATTTGTGATTAATATAATTTACGTGCAATAATGCCCTCGCTGGGATTCGAGCCCAAAACTTCCAGCTTCGCAGGCACGATTACCAACTAGGCTATGGAGGCTGACAAAATATGTGATAAAACATAAGTATCTAAGTCAAACTGTGTAAACCGTTTTGTGGGACAAATGTTAAAAATAAGTGTACATTTTGATATAATAAATAAGTAATAAGAATAAGTTATTACCTTCGACCAAAATTATATAACATCGACGTCTAATGCCAGCTCAAAAATGCCCCCAAAACCAATTGTTCAATTGTGCCAAGATGGTCAGGACATAGCGCTTTTCTTAACACCGCGCATATTTCGGCGCAACATCTTTGACACATGTTTATAGAATTGATAGACCTTGATGGACTAATCACAACTATTTTTAAATAGCGATTTCAGTTTTTATAAGTTGACATTGAAATTCATTAACTTGATGAATTGAAGAGGTGGTGACACTTGTCAACTAAAATTCAGGACCGTTTTTAAAAGGCAATTTATTAAGGCGTGCTGCTTCCATGTTTTATTTGTTCGTAGGTTATTACCAAACCAAATATTACGCAAACCGTCTCCTTTGCCAAACTCCAAAATGTTCTAGCAATAAACTCCTGATTTTTTAAAAGCAATAAAAAAGTTAGGTTATTTGCTTACTTTATGCCTGTTAAGATTCTGAGGCGAAATGTTCGAGCAAAGTTTAAAAATGGTGCTTAGAGACATCACATCCATCGTTAAATTTTGTAAAACTAGAGACTCCCGCGGTTCGGCCCGTGTTGGATTATTCGACTTTTTTAAATAAAATTTATTTAAAAATAAATAAATATCTTGGGACATCTTACACAAATCGACCTAGTCCCACGGTAAGCTCAATTAAGCCTTGTGATGTAGGTACCAGGCGACGATAAATATAATAGACAGATACATATAGATACTTAAATACATACACAGCCACGACCAAGGAACAAATATTTGTGATAAATAAATACACAAATAATGCCCTAGCCGGGATTTAAACCCGGAACCTCCAGCTTTGTAGGCAGGGTCACTACCGATTAGGCTACGGAGGCTGACAAGAGGGTTTTTTATTCAAATTCAAATAATTTATTTGTAAACATAGGTAACAATGTTATTATGTCGTGTGCTCAAGGTCGTGAATCAATATGGCGGCTACTCACAAGCGACGCGTAGGATACGGGTATGAAACGCAAATCGCTTGAGAGTCGCCTCGTGAGAGATGGGCCATGGCCTACGCTACTACACATCTACACAAGCACGTGCTGCGAACGCACCCAGTGTGGCTATATAGGCCTTTAAGGATCATTGTTTTGACGGCTAAAGGGATAAGGGTCGGGATATAGATCTGAGGATCTCTTGTCAACACAATGCGTTCTATTTAAGCTGGCGTCCATATTATAGTCGAATTATCGAGAAGATGGAATTGCATATGTAGTGGTATCGCGTATTTACAATGTATTGTGTCCTATTGTGTGTGTTTTATCGACTCATGTATTGGAATTATTCGACTAATAGTAAACCTTATTGTAAAGACACAAGGTTCACTTTAAAAGTGTTGCGTTAGTAACACCACTACAAATGCAATCCCATCTTCTCGATAATTTAACTATAGGTACACAAAAGATTCCAATGGGTTGAGGTGTATACGTAAGGGCCCCACCAATAAGATAAGCTGGCGTCCTTACATTCAGGAACAGAGCTGGGTGCTTAGCCAAGTTGCCAATCGCTAACGCTTAATCGTCAATCGTAAACGAAAGGCAGCTAACTGTCTTTGTCGCATTAATATGAAAGAGTGACAAGGAAAACTACGAAACGCTACTAAGCGTTAGCGATTGGCAACTTGGCTAACCATACTGTACTGTGTTAATATAAATACGGGCGATGCGATGAACCGGTCGCAAAATATATTTTTGATTTGAAGATATAATAGTTATTGGAGATTTTGTAATTTACATGTGATCACATTATTTTCTCGCGCGCCGATTGCCGCATAGCTAGAAAATGACGCCATTTTATTTTAAAAAATGTCATGGTTTATATTAGTTTTCATGACACTTGCTTTCTAAGCGCGCCATTGCTTGCATGCATCGCGGGAGTAATTTGCTACGGAATTTCACCCTTCTAAAAAAATGTGTTGAAAAACATTGTATGCATCACGCTCGGTAAGAGGCATACTAACTCGATTCATCCTCCGCCTACGGTGTCGGGCTTCTAACACTCTCGTTAGTAATTCCGTGCTTACCTCCCTTGATGCACAATGTACTATTCTCTTTATTTCAAAAGTGGATGCATCTCTTTATAGTCGATTGAATCAGGTTAATATATCCAGGATTTACGGCACTGAACAGAAGCCGTACCAGTAGTTGGAAAGTAAAATATACGTTAGGTTTTACTCCAATAAAAATAATAAAAAAATTTCAACTATTTATAATATGTTCAATATGTAATAAGGTACTCCCAGCTAAGGTCGGATCTAGTTAGTTAGTTAGTTATACTGGGCTTTTTCCGCAACCCGACAACCATTGCGAGGTAGCCCTATTCCAACCATCCAAGCTCCTCCACGAAACTCAGTGTATGTTTCAGGTTGCTAAATGCCTCCTTTAGTGTATGTGGAGTCCCCAAGTGCCTACTCCTGTATACCTCTACCTGTTTACATTCTTGAAGAATATGTTTTGCTGTTTCCTCCTCTTCCATGCAGGCCCTGCACATATGACTATCTGTTTTTCCCATATTGTGCAGGTGTTTGTTTAAAGTGTTGAAGATCGGATCTAATGCAAGATCGGATGATCGAAATAACTACTAAAATAGTAGTATTTTTCCTCACTGGCAATATTATGCATGACGCCATTTCAACCCGCCCCTCTCGCTAGCATGCAGCAACCGCTCAGCTGCATCAGTCGTGAGCTATGAACGTTTAAAAAAAAGTAATTTTTTCGAGAATTTTTGGAGAATAACATAATGTGTATAACACAGAATTAGAGTGCACTGGGACATATTATTGAACATTTTTGTGTACACCTTATTTTGTCCTTGACTGTACTTCTTAGCTTAATCTATAACATTCTAAATTATTAGCTAAGAAGGTTAGTTGAATTTAATTATTGGTATAAAGGTAATGCATTCTATCGCGATCGCACTGATATTTTGAAGCGAGCGCGATGGCCTGGTTTACGTATCGAGTAAAACCTAACGTTACCGATACTTGCAAAGTCATGGCAGTACGGCTACAGATATATTGCAAAGGCGAGCAAGTGCTATTACGTGACCGAATCTTCCCCGCTTACTTTTCTCGTTTCCGTCACATTGTCACTTCCTTATAACGAGATAGGTATATTAGGTGTTTCTTTAGGAAACTGTGATGACTAGTAAATGAGTGGATCAACTATTTCTGTTATTGCTGTGCATTTATTTTCATAATATTTATTTTCTAAACTACAATTTGCGGAGAAATGCCCAAAAGAAGATAAGTTTGACTGCATCTATGGAAGATCCAATCTAACTAATCTTCTTAAACCTAACCTATACCTAAGATTGGCCCTTGTGGCATTGTACCGAGGATGCTAGCGACATTTCCTCGCTGTATCGCAATACTGATGCGTTGCGCGAGGAAGTCGCCAGCCCTTCGCTCGTCGTCGAACTGTAGGCGGTAACTCTCGACGCAGTGTAGTTCCAGCTCAAGCCGCATTCGTCGCCGAGCGCTAGTGTCGTTTAAAGTGCATTAGTGAATACCATTTTTAGGCTCGACGCTGCCGCAGCGCTGACACAGCGCTGTTAGCAAGGCGGTTTCCTTAGTGAATAACACTGCAGTTACGTCAACCAGACGTAAAGACTATTTCTTGTTATTCTGACGGGTCACTTAGGTGACAAAAGTTGAAAAGTTTGCTCGAAGGTTTCCAAAACCTCACTAGCAGCGTAAAGTGTTTGTGGACGTTTAATTTCGTGTAACAACTTTAGGCAGAGAAAAAGGTTGACCTATTATTTATTTATGTGCAGTGTTATTCACCAAGGAAACCGCCTTGCTGTCAGCGCTGTGTCAGCGCTGCGGCAATGTCGAGCCTAAAAATGGTATTCACTAATATACTTTAAGAGACACTAGTGCTCGGCGACGAATGCGGCGCAAGCTACACTGCGTCGAGAGTTTGACGTTTAATGTACGAACTTCGTATTCTCTAACGAAAAACAGCGACGAACTCGCCCACAACCTCGCTCACTGCCTCGATTCCTAATGTCAAATAAAACAGCTAGGAATTTAGACAAGGCTGTCTCGATGTCTACTCGTTAACGAACGCAACGTCGAATGTGTGAATAAGAGAATAGCATAGCTGACACGATCGTGATTTTTGTTTTGTTTCTAATGCCCTAATAATACAGAGTGTTACTATGACCCAGGTTTTTATGAAAATGGGTAATAATACGCATTACTAGCAAATGATTTCAATGATTAACATTTGACAAATAATGAAATTGACCGTACAATTAATTATATTTTCTCCGAACGATCAATGTAACGCGTGTACGCGTTGCCAAACGTTGCGAGTGGCTGCGATCTGTCACTGTCAAGTGCAAATTAACGATTAATTTTGAAATACATTGCTTCTCGACTTTTCTTAGAAAGATGATTTAAAATTAGCATTTTTAATCGAATAATGTTCACTTTTTGGCTAAAAATCTGCATCACATTAACACACTGTATAAAAATTCAAACTCAATTACTCTAAGGTTAGCTGGAAGAGATTCCTTATAGGGATACGTTCGCCTTTGTAATAACATTTTTATTATTGTGACGTTATTTTTATTTTGTACAAGAAAGTGCTTTACTACTACTACTAAAAATATTTGCAATCGAACCAAAATATATTTGTACTAGCTACTATACCTAAATAAAAAACTTCCTCTTGAATTACTCTACCTATTTTAAAAAATCTCATCAAAATCCGTTCCGTAAATTTAAAGATTTAAGCGTGCAAAGGGACATAGGGACAGAAAAAGTGACTTTATTTTATACTATGTAGTGATACTTAAATAATTAAAAAATTTTCACAAAATCCATCACGAGAACTTGACAGTATTTTAAAAATGGAACAGTTTCGCATGTATCTAGGATTCGCGTTCAAAATTCAAAAGAGACAACAGCGTATATTGATTTTGTTTCGGCCGCCCTCGTGAGGATTCGGATATGTTCGTGAAATGAGTGCACTACAGTTATTGTAGATGTGTTGGGTCCACAGATGTCATATATACCATAGATCAAGCAAACGTATCTACTTAGCGTGTCAAAGGAACTCAGTGAAATCCACTGAGTTGTCCGTCTTTAATCGCAGATTGCAGCTTTCGGGCGTCAAATTTTGCAAGTTGAAGTGAACAAAAACATTAATAATGCCTCCTTAAGTAATATTAATTGCAACAACATACAAAAATATGAATACTCAAGGGCCTGAGACATATTTAAAATCATAGGCAAGTAACAACTTCAGTACAAAATCTGACACGCTCGGCCGCCATACAAATGAATGAACTTGTTTCTTCTATCCAAATCTAATTCTGTGGTTGGGTCTATTATGGTATCGGTTAGATATTTAACTAAATGTAAACAATCTTGCATATCTTTTTATTGAAAAATGCATTTAAAAACCCAAACTATGTGCTTAATGACATGTTTAAATAGTTAGGTGGGTATGGCTGTTGTCTTTTATATAATAAGAATAGTTGCTTTGTGATTGTCACTAAATTGTTAATTTTCTATTTTATTATTATATTGTAAAAATCATGACGTTTAGAGACCTTTTACATATCTAAATCTTAATTTCTCTTTGTTCTGACAACTAGAGGACCTTTACATCTCTAGTAGTATAGATATAGATGCTTAATAATATTGTGATCTTGTACAATAATATTTTTTTTGTTTATTATTATGATCCTTTATTTAATTCTCTTTTTTTATAAAAATGTCTACAAAAATCTTTTTTTTATGGAATAAATTCTTTAATGCATGTTATTTTAATAAGATGTTTTATTATACTGTTTTGAAAAAATAAGTCCACCTGAGTTTCTTACTGGTTCTTCTCAGGAACGGAGTAGGGTTAGAACCAGTAGTATATTTTTCTCTTGATAATGTCAAACGATTCGAAAATACTTATTAATAAGCTTACTTGAATAAAGAATAGTTTGACTTTGACAAAACAATGTAAATCATTGTATTTATACCATTCGGCTGTCCCAGATCAAAGCCTAGTAAGTGTATTTAGCGAAATTTTACAGGAGAGGCAAATAAACATTTTGTTATAAAAAAAATAGTAGCAGAGACCTTTATCTCACAAGACTTTGTTTTATATAAAGAAGTATAACTTGCTTTATAAGACAAACTATTGAAACTTAATATATGTATCTTTTTAGAACTTTTATGTGCCTTACTAACAACTGATTACAAAAAAATAAAAGAAATGTTATGTCAATTACAAAACTGAAACCTAGCAAGTGGTACAAAAATGGTAAATTTTACTGCTTGTAAGCAGTAAACTCTTAAATGTCAAATATAAAATCAAGCAAATGCTTACTTTGAAATCCGGATCAGGATTACCATTTTAATAAGGTATGGTAAAATTGTAGTATAGTGCATTGGGGTAATTTCAAACTACAGAAATTCTGCTCGGGTAATTTCGGAATGAATCTTGATTATGATAAAACTAACGGTGTGTTTTATGGTAATTTCAAACAAGATGACTTTTGAAATGACCGCAAAGCACCCTATTTAATTGCAATCTAGGGGATTTAAATAATTTTGAAATTTCTGACTACCATTCCTTTCCCGCAGAGCTTCGCTGCAAAGTACTTGCTAACAATTTACTACACATTGAAACTTCACAAAAACATCATTCTAAGCCGATAAATATCCACTGCTGGACATAGGCTTCCCCCAGTAGGGTCATTGCCATAACGAGTCATTTTTTTTTAAGTTGTCTAACAAAAGCTTCCATATAAAACGCGAAACATCAAAATAGAGACGGTCAGAAAGCACCAACGACTTTATTTTATGCTATATAGTGATTGTCCAATAAATTAATTAACTTATTCGTTTTATTAACCAATACCAATTCAAACTCCCAACTTTGGCCATTGATCACTTCCAGTAGACTGCGTCTATGGCTATAACAATTAATCATAAAGTTCTACACTCGGTACTAACCGCTTAATGGTTTTGATAATTTCTGTTATCTATGTCAAATTTATGAGCTGTGGTGATATTACTGATATTTAACTAATTTGCGGTATGGAAATGCTTTTTCATTATTTTTGAGAAAATGGGTGAATCAAACTTTTTTTCTGTTATTACCATGGTTACCGTCACCTAAGTCACTCTGGTCTTATGCAAAATTATGCTATTTCAAATCTAAAATTTATTAAATTGTAAGCACATCATTCTAGGTATAAATGTCATGTGGTGGTTAGTAAAATTATTGTAAATAATACCTACTGAACCGTGGGTTTTTAATGCTACCACATGCTATTTATAGCGTGTTTTCTTTTGTATCAGCTAGAATACTCCTCAAAAATAGAGCATGTCACAAATTGAGTAACAAAACACATACCCACACCTACGTATAACAATCATCAGTAGAATAAAAAAACCGTCCAAGTGCGAGTCGGACTCGCGCGCAAAGGGTTCCGTACCATTATCAATTTATTATTCAAAAAATACAGTTAAATCAACCTACCTCAAAAACTACCTATAGGAGATAATTTAATCAAACCAAAAATCGCTGATAGAGTTTATTAATGTGCATAACATATATTTTTTAGAATTTTATATCGCGTAGTTTCAAAAATAGAGGGGGGGGGGGACATTTTTCAGACTTTGAGAGCTGATATCTCGAAAACGATTTGCTTAAATAAAAATAATATTTATAAACATTAAGAATTATAAGCATATCATGTCCAGAGACCTTTCTATTAATACCCCACACGCTTATATACAACTAAAAAAATTTTTCTATCCCTCAGTTACATGTATGGAGGGCCCCCACCCCAATGGTTTTTTTTACATTTTTTATCATAATCCTGTAGTGGTTCATACAACACATATCCTTACCAAATTTCGTTACTATAGCATTTAAAGTTTCCGAGTAAATCGGCTGTGACAGACGGACAGACGGACATGACGAATCTATAAGGGTTCCATTTTTGCCATTTTGGCTACGGAACCCAAAAAAAAGTAAACAAACCTAAAAACTTGCATTATTTCATAAAAACGCACTTTTAGAACACAATCTTGGTTTTATTTCGGACCTAAAATCTTCAATTTGCGTTCACATACATTTTTATTCAAAATTATTGATGTGAATTAATATTCGTAGTAACGTAAAAATATATATGTGAACGTGTTTCACGATATGTGTGATGTTAATGCATTAAAAGTCAGCCATAATTATTTGTTTTTTTTTTTTTAGAATCTACTAACTATTAGGTTAGGTAGGAATACTAAGATTTAAATCAAGTAAATTTTACATTGGGAGACACTTGAAAAGTAGCATTATAATTTTATTGTCTTTACTAAATTAGTACGTGACCTTTAACGACCCTTTTTCCCTTTCTTCAAGGTCACGTACTCGTTCGAAAACCAAATTAACAAATGCTTCCACTTTTCAAAAAGTATTCAAAATTCATTTTCAACTCTATACCGATGTACAAAAGGCACAACAGCTTTGACTATTATAAGAGCTTGCTAAAGTAAGTAATATTTAGTATTCAAAGCGACGGCCGTAACGAGAGAACAATCTTTACTTCAGTACCAAAAGGGCACATGTCCTTTGCAAAACGATGTCGCTTACGACTTAAGTTTGGAGTGTTTATCTCTCAATGAATGTTGGGAGAGTGGGTGGTAGGCGAAATTAGACTTTTATGCTATAGTGATAAGACTGAGGTCCGTGAAATGCGAGTTTTCAATGGATATTACGTCACAACTGTAACGAACCACAGAATACCGTTGACTAGATGTCTCATTCCTTAGACTAGCTCAGTATCCAGGGTAATGTTTGTATGAAACATACCGCGGATTTCAGTGTAAAGGCCACACCAAATAAATGTATGGCACCAAATAAACAATTTTTTTTTTTCATTTCATTTTGACCGTGTGGTGACGGCAGTAAGAATACATTTGTCACCACCTCAACTCCTCCTGCGGGTGTCGTAAGAGTCAACTAAGGGATTGAAGTGTCAGTGATCATTATTTTATAAAAGAATGATGATGGGCAGCAGCGTCATCATAGTGGACACATTTCTGCGAACATCAATCCGCTTGCCCAGCGTGGCGATTATGGGCATTTACCTCCTAATACGTCTATACGCATAGTTAATAGGAGAGTCCAGCAGTATCATAGGCTGATGATGATGATGATTCTTTTTCATTAATGATCATTTGGTGGACCAACCAGTTGACTACTCGTCGAAAGCGTGAGTAAAGTTGCTGGCATAATATGTTGGCGTGAAGTGGTCGCATAGGGGTGAAACAACTTTTTCCTAACTAGTGCGCAAAAACGAACTTTGCGCACGATTCGCGCGCGGTAATTTCTCTTTTCAACGCACTCGTTATGAAAAAAATCGTCCTTTACACGTGCAAAATCTTTTTTTAACTCGGGTGATTATCGCCCTCGTTTCACTCGGGCTCCAGCTTTCACCCTCGCCGAAAAAAAGTTTTCCCGCACTAGTTAGGAAATGTACGATTTTCTGTCTGTTGTTGCCATGGTTACGGTCGCCTGAGTCACGCTGGTTTAAGGTTTTTTTTTTTTTTATACCACGTCGGTGGCAAACAAGCATACGGCCCGCCTGATGGAAAGCAGTCACCGTAGCCTATGGGCGCCTGCAACCTCAGGGTGTCACATGCGCGTTGCCGACCCAATAAAAATAACGTTGGCACAACAAAGTGGCTCCACTCCACCTGATCGTAAGTGAAAAGTAGAGCCCAAATCGCGGCGGCAACGAACAGGAGACAATCAGTAACCTGTTAGTTGCCACCGCCTTGCTGGCCCGCTAGATGCTGGTAAATACACCGGCTGACCCCGAAACACGGCAAACACGAAGGTAAGTCATTTCACGGGCGTTTACACCGAATGTACGGTGGTAGCCAACCAGGCGGGTACTAGTAAAAATACCCTAAAATACAGGTACCTTAAACTATCTAATGGAAGTATACTATGAGAAGGGTTGAATTAAAATTTCAGTCCAAATTTGTCGGTCTCTCTAGACCTTAGGTTCGGGTCCCTTTGGGAGACCCTTTTAAGGTCTTTAAATGAACCCTGGGACCAATTAGGGTACTGTCCTTTACATGGTTATTGTTACATATTGGTTTATTGTATGCTTTTAGTACCTACACTTGTTTATTCATACGAAAATTCATATTACATATTGACATAAGTATTGTTTGTCAGCCTCCGTAGTCTAGTCGGTAGTGACCCTGTATACGAAGCAGTTCGTGTTCTAATCCCGGCGAGGGCATTATTTGTGTATTTATTTATCACAAATAATATTTTTTCCTTGGTCAATTTGGTCAAGGCTGTCTATGCATCTCTATGTATCGATCGTCGCTTAGTACCCACATCTAAGCCTTAATTGAGCTTACCGTGGGACTAGGTGGATTTGTGTAAGATGTCCTAAGATATTTATTATTATATATGCCTATTACACGTATTATGTTAATAAAATCTTGAGAACGAAATATTTGTATTTTAGAAATAAACTTACCGTAACCATTGCACCGGCCTTGTATAAATTCAATGCACAGAACGCACAAAACTTGCACAATAAACTGCACAAGTTCTAAATGCATCCAAACTTGTTTAAAGTTGATCTTGCACAAAATTCGCTTACTTTGCCAGAGTTTTGTGAGATTGAGTTCACCGGAGCAGATGTACCTATGTGGCTAAAGCAGCCAAAATATATATAGTTTTTTTATCAGCCTGGTTTAGTGTCCCACTGCTGGGCAAATGCCTCCCATCATTTCCTCCATTCGGCCCGGTCGTCACATTTCTCAAAAATATTTTAACATTGATTTTAAACTTGGGTACGGGTGGCACAGGACCGGTCATTGTGGCAATCTTTGGAGGCCTATGTTCAGCAGTGGATGTCTTTCGGCTGATATGATGATGATAAGTAAAAAGAGAGACCTACGTTCAACAGTGGACTGTAGTAGGCAAATTCTTCTTTCTTTCTGAAGAAATTCAAACGTTATTTCGATTGCACGGCTTACAATTCTCATACACGGACAGGCACGGTCCTATCCATTTACCGAAAACGATATAGGTCAAAAGCCTCACTAACTTATATACAAATTGTCATAACAGCTACAGGTCCTATATGCACATAGGACTTTTTTCCACTAAGCTGGCTAAAGGTTGAGTATTATGCAGTGCTAGTTTTGTTATATTTTTAGCTTCGATTCTGCGGAAATAAAATGGGATTGACGTGAATTGGATAGTTTTGTTTGAGCTAAAAAGATAATGGCGTACTTGAAAAAAAAAATTAACAAAGTTTCATCATCATCATCATCAGCCTATGTTAGTCCACTGCTGGACGTAGGCCTCTCCTATTAACTAAGCGTATAGACGCATTAGGAGGTAAATGCCCATAATCGCCACGCTGGGCAAGCGGATTGGCGATCGCAGTAATGTGTCCACTATGATGACGCTGCTGCCCATCATCAATCTTGTAGAATGGTCAGTGACACTTCCATCCCTTAGCCGACTCTTACGACACCCGCAGGAGGAGTTGGGGTGGTGACAAATGTATTCTTACTACCGTCACCACACGGCAAAAAAAGTTAAAAGGAAAAAAGTTTATTGAAGGAAAATAGATACATTACATAATAATTATGTAATGTATCTATTTTCCTTCAATAAACTTCCTCGGCCTAGTTTAGGAACCGCTGTGAATTTTAATTATTAAAATTCACAGCGGTTCCTAAACTAGGCCGAGCCTGTATCTAGGAAAAAAAACGTATTATGGATACTTAGCAGCCAAGGGTACCTATAAATATTATCTTTAACCTATGTTTTTTATTATATTTCATTTTCTCAAACTTGCTACGGAATGTTGATGTTACTTTAAATTCAACCGGAAATACTACGTATCCGGTGTCACGTGTTAAGATGATAAATGTAAAGCGATTTCATATATTTATATCAACCCTAAAACCTGCAACCTGCAAAGAAACTTAATTTTGTTTTGAAACGCCATTTTGTGACACTAGGAACTAATTCACACTTTAAACTATTGTTTCAAACTATTGTTTAAAGTGTGAAGTTTAAAGTGTTATGTGTGTGAATAGTTTAAAGTGTGAAGAACATAGAACACTTAGTCTGATATCACAAGCAAGCAAAATATTACTTAAGATCATACAGAACAGAATAAGACCATTAGCAGAAAAGTATATAGGACCAGACCAATACGGATTTCGTAAGAATAGAGGAACTAGAGAGGCAATACTTGTTTTAAGATTGATCATAGATAGAAGATTGGATCTGGATCTTGACACATATATAGCGTTTATTGACCTAGAAAACGCATTTGATAAAGTTAACTGGAAGACAATGATGGAAATTCTGAAAACAGCTGGGTTAGATTACAGAGACAGAAGGATTATTTACCAACTCTATGTAAACCAAACAACCGTTATTGAAATACCCCTGTTTCAATAACGGTTGTTTGGTTTACCAGGCAAGAATGGCAAAAATTAATCAAGGCGTTAGGCAGGGCTGCCCACTATCGCCGCTTATATTTAATATTTTTATAGAGTGTGCCATCAAACACTTAATAGAGAAAAGGCGGTGTTAAGTTCAATGGAGTCAACATTCAGTTCATTCGTTTTGCTGACGATATAGCAGCATTCGCTCAGTCATCGTCACAATTACAAGAACTAATTACAACAATGGATACAGTGTTCAATAGTTTCGGTCTGAAGATGAACGTGGGAAAAACCAAGACAGTAGTTACCTCGAAAAAACCATCTTGACTATGTACCTATAATGTTAAACAACAACGCAATAGAAAAAGTTTCTAAATTCAAATACTTAGGCAGCATAATAACTGACAGCTCCAGATGTTCACAAGACATTACAGCCAGAATAGCTATGGCAAAGAAAGCTTTTAACAAAAAGAAATTTCTGTTCAAAGCCAGAATTTCAGGCAATATAAGGAAAAAGTTGATTAAAGTCTACATCTGGAGTATTGCGTTATACGGGTGCGAAACATGGACGATGCTACAACGGGATAGGAAACGCCTTGAGGCATTTGAAATGTGGTGTTGGCGGCGTATGGCGAAAGTCGGCTGGATGGAGAAAAAAACGAATGAAGAGGTTTTAAACTTGGTTCAAGAACGGAGATGCCTATTGAATACCATTGAGAACAGAAGAGGGAAAATGTTAGGCCACCTGTTGCGACACGACGATTTCATCAAGACCATCATAGAGGGAAAAGTAGAAGGCAGAAGGAAGAGTGGCAGGCCAAGATTAGCATACATGGACCAACTGAAAGAGAAAGTGGAAGTCGTGTCGTATCAGGATCGAAAGAGGAACTAATGTCAATATCACCAGGTAAAAGATTGCCTCAAACAGATTTAATAAAAAGTTAGATGTGATGTTGTTTTAGTTTAAATAATAAATAAATATCTTGGGACATCTTACACAAATCGATCTAGTCCCACGGTAAGCTCAATTAAGGCTTGTGATGTGGATACCAAGCGATGATAAATATAATAGGTATATATAGATACGTAAATAAATAGACAGCCACTACCAAGAAACAAATATTTGTGATAAATAAATACACAAATAATGCCCTTGCCGGGACTCTAACCCGGAACCTCCAGTTTCGTAGGCAGGGTCACTACTAACTAGGCTACGGAAGCCGACGACGGCCAAATATAAATTATTTTATTATTGGTAATATTTTACAAATTATTTAGTGTGGTTCGTTTACACAAAAGATCCCAATGGGTCAAAGTGTATCCGTAAGGGTCCCACCAATAATATAAGATAGTATGGTTCGAACGAAATCAGTTCGGATTTATTTCATGCAAGTTTGAGAAAAGCACTGATACAAATCTCGGCGAGAAACAGGGTTACAGGCCGCGTATCCCTAACGTGCCCTAACCGGCCTCAGTTTCTTCGGCCAGATAATATAATACATATTATATTATATCTACTAGGCCTGTAACCCTTCATTTCCCGTTTTCTACAGTAATAATTATATTGCTGTTTTTACGTTGCTATATATTAAAAAAAATACTAAGCAACATAAAATAATTCGGAGAAGAACACTGAAAAAAATATTTAACTGAACTACTTTGGCTATTTCATCATTAACCATAATTCGGTATGGCGTTACTAAAGTTAATTTCTATTAACAAACAGGTTTGCGTATTAAAAACCAAACGGATAATGTTATTCTAAGTTGGGCTATTCGTAAATAAATGCTTGTATACGTCTTACATTAAAACAGTAAACAAATTCAAGTGTTCACATGTAAATAAACCGCTTGGTCTAATTTAAGAGTAAGCATTGACAATATGCAACAAAAACCAAGTCCTAGCTTCTAACAAAGACGGATGTTATTATCCATAACATAAAATTGTTTAGATTTAACTCAACAATGATTTGCTATTATAATACATAGTTTTGTTACATATAACCAGTTTTGTCTAGTAGAGTAAAACCAAATACGGGTTTGCTACTCTAGCAGACCATTCGCTTTATCTAACCAAATAAAATACAATGTGTAACCAAACGTACTTCATTATATAGAACAATACTTAGCATAGAAATAACCAAACGCTTTTTTTTGGCGTTGCGTATGACATATGTATGTCAAGTTACTTGAATATTTCAAAATGGAAGTTGTACCTCCACCAGCAGACACCCTTGGAGACTACCTTCGGGAATGGGGATTAGAAGGTTACATAAGGACATTTCAAAACATGTCATGTCTTTGTAAACCAAAATAATTTTAATTTCTTCATTTTCCTTGTAATCAAAGAGACTCTGAAGCTAATGTATCAAGCAAAAATAATGGAATTACTCGTAAAATAATTTAGAAAAAATAATTGGTTTACAAAGATACTCTGTGCAATGAAAACCTATAAAGTGATGCAAAAAGTACTGTTGCTCGCGATTGTATTATTGATTGATTGATTATTTTGATTACTATACCGTTCTTATAAATTACTATGAATGTTTCTATTTATTTGAATGTTTCTATTATTTCAATTAATAAAGTTAATTAAAATGCTCGGTTAGTGTTACTTATTTTTGGGTAAATCATCGATGTGGCTTATACACCCTACTTGTAGTTAAATGAGTTGTAAATAGGGCTCACTGCCTGTATAAAATCCAGTACGTCTCATCACCCAGGGATAAGAAAGGGTGGACGATGAGACGTACTGATTTTATACAGGCAGTGAGCCCTATTTACAACTCATTTGATATTTGTGCTGTATATGAACCACGTATTTTTGTCATGTATATATAACCTATTCATTGTGGGTTAGAAGGTAGGCAAAC
>JALPQI010022083.1:0-23199 GCA_025490895.1 Thaumatotibia leucotreta
TAATGGGAATTGTACGAGTGTGCCAATAACGATTTTAATGAAGCTACTGGTTAAGGTGATCATACCCATAAACGACCTGTATTAAGATAATGTTGAAATATTACGAGCCTACAGGTTCATACTTACTCACCTTCGGTAGCGGCTTATACTTTCAAAACGATAAAATGTGTTATTTCAAATCCTTAGTCATGTTGTCTTCCTAATTAATAATATTTGGAAACAATCCCACCTTGTCGCAATAAATAACCAAACATAGACACTGTAGAAAGTGATCCAGAATACCAATTAGTTGGAAGCACTTAAAAAATACGTTGGGTGTACAAATGCACATTTCGCCAGTATATTCCCAAGGAGACATTTTGATCGAACCCTATCAATACATAGGACATTATAATAACTAAAAGCTGATTTTATTGTTGTTAATACCACACACGAAGCCATTTCATTTTGGCAACGTCAACACGTCAATCAAAACAAGTATCGAACCTGTCATTCAAGTCTTTTGTTTGTAAATAAACCTCCAAATGATACGGTTTATCAACAAGATAGTGACAGGCAAGAGGGGCTGCGGAACAACGAAACTTGACAATCTTATATCTTCGTCACTCATAATTGGAGTGACGGAGACGTAATAAAACATTCCACTTTTAAAGTTCACGGTAGACCTCAAAGAGTGAACCAAAATGTGATTCGTCATGACACGCCTTGACGTTTATCACTTGACGTGACCTGTCGTTTGACTTTGCAGGTTGTCACGCCTACTTCATTGAAAAGAACGTAATATAAGCCATTCATGTCTTCATTTTATATGTCCTTTCGGAATTCTTACTCTGCGCAAGTGCGCAAGCGCCTCGGATCGGATGCACGTCCGGAAAGCGGTAAATGACCCATTACGTGTCAGCTGTTCTTGTTTAGTTGTGCGCGTGAGTTATTGGACGGACAGTGGCATAAACATGTATACGATATCCTCATAAATATGGCAACGTTTACCATCCCCAAATGGTCAACTACTTGACAGAATAGAGTCAAGTAGTGAGAGCAGCGCTGAAGCATTTAGTATCATTCTCATTACAGATGTAGTGCAAAATCCTTTCTCATCGGCTTTTCACGGAAACGCCCAAATTAATCTCCCTGTCTAATTAGCTTCAGTGCAATATATACTGAAGTTCATTGTGACAGCAATATGAATTCGGATGTTTCCGTGAAAAACCGTAGAGAAAGGATTTTGCACTACATCGGTACTACTTGGTACCTACTAGTTATCAGAAAGATTTTGGAAAAAGAGCATTTAGTAGAAAAATTTACATGTGCCTCTTCAAGACACTACTGGCAATTTCAATAACCTCATAAACTTTAATACAATACACGCCTTCGTGCATAAGTTTTCGGTACTAAAAACAGCGGCTCTACGACTACGAAATCCGCAAATTTAGGGGATTTTTCTCTGTCACTCTAATGACGCCTTCGTTGGAGTGATAGACACAAATCCCCGAAATTTACGTACTTCGGTGTTCGCGGTAGCAGGCCAGTTCTGATTCAGAAGTCTTCAATTTTTAACATGAACCCTGGTCACGTCTCAAGTAATTGGATTGGTACCATGAAAACTAGTAGCATTGTCCATAATTTATGTAAAGTTATACTGCAATGTGTTATGCTGGTTAGAATGAGACTACTGAGACGCGAGCAATTTGAAGTGAACAGTAAATAACAGACGCCGCGGTGCGGAAAGCTGCTTACTTATTTATGAATGCGAGAAAGTGCTGAGACTGAAAATCTTGCTCGAGCAAATGGACAGATAACATTGACAGTTTACAAGTTTGTTGTGAAATTGAAATAAGAAATGGAAAAAGTTTTTTGACCTAAAGGAATTAGGATATTGAATTAACGGTGTTGTTGATTAGAATGATAAGAGGCTAACTTCTAACCACCTGATTTCATTTATACTTATAGACTAACCAAGTATAGGTATGTCGACTAACGCACGGAATCCTATGATGGAAAGAACTTACCAAATAATTTCGAAGCTAAATAGATATTAGAAATAAATTTTCACCAAATCCGATTAGAAATTGTCTTAATATAAAATTAAACTTCGACGTAATCTTGACTAATGTCACAAAGCTCGGCTTAAGCATCGAATCAAATCTAAATCGATTAAGAATATCGTAGTCATTCGACTGATTTCAAAAATATTTTTGGACTTTGACAGTCCAGATATCTTCTCAATGTTGTCTATAAGTGGGTGCAGCCTCAATGCTTTGATTGCTAGGAAACGTTGGATTGCTCCTTACCCCCCTACCCGCTATCCCCCCTCATCCCTCTTTCCGGTACACGTCTTATGCTCTATTGTTTCCATTTCATGCGTGAAATTGCTGCTCTGACGATGGACCGATTACCTGTACATTTATTTGTGTCTAGAAATGATAATTGTGGGTTATTTGAGTAATCAACGGGGAGCAAGTCGTTGGACGATTGGAGTCACTGCTTTTTGCAGTTGTTTATATAATATATGAAGAAATACCATCAAGGAACAGATTACAGGTTAGCTCATTTACAGGGAAGTTATTTTAGTAAAAAGTTTTTTTTATTGAAAATCTCCAACACCACGGACAAAAAAGTTTTAAACCTAATAATACTCGTAATATATCAAAATTTGTAGTTACATACTGAGCGTGAGCGTATCATATATGTATATTAAAACAACGTAGCCCCTTTAATCGGTAACTCACCTTACTCTTGAGAATAAGAATTGGACCTCAAACGATACGTGTTTTCTTTTTAATAATGTTAATATCGAGAAACTCGCGTAACTGCTGTATTTGCATATAAATTTTCTGTGATGGTTTTAGCGCTTTTATTATTTTCGTGCAAAGAAATATAGCGAATAGACATACATATTCAGAAATAAAAAAGTAATCTAGATATACTGTGAAAGTACTTAATATTCTGCTCCTATTTCAGTTTATCCCATTGTGTGGAGTTCTCATTCTTTCGGTCATTTCATTCTTTACCCTTAATCCAACTAAGCTGGATAAAATATGACCTATCTATTAATCCGATGGCGTTCTTTTATATACGCTATTATAATGGGATTGTATTCTACTCAGTAGTTTACGCATGACTTGGTATTAATATGGTTTTATGTTATGATATTTGTTTGAGTTTTATCTCTATATCTAGATAGTAGTCTGTTATCGTTAATGCAATTAACATTATACCAGTACCTATATATTGTATCACCGCTCATGCGTGGATCCAGGACTTCATTGAGGGGGTGGCACTGCCCCATGATATGATAGTATTTTATACTTAAAACAGCACCTAGGCATGCCTAAGTCACGCATCTAAGGGGGGAGGAGCAAAACCCCATTGCCCCCCCCCCTCCCGCTGATTCGCGCCTGTCGCCGCTATACTTACTCAACCTCATATCTTCAACACTCACTTGATGGAAAAAAACACCCGTATTCAGAGTGTAAGAAAGACGACATGTACGGACTCACAACGTTAACCGTATACCTACCAACGTCTGGGTGCTTAGACAAGTTGCCAATCGCTAACGCTTAGTCATCAATCGTGTGGATGTCGTGTAATAATAAGAAAGAGTGACAGAGAGGGAAAACTACGATACGCTACTAAGCGCAAGCGATTGGCAACTTGGCTAAACATCCAGATGTTATTAAAATCAAAACAAGAACACTAAGTATCGTGGCGCTTCAAATCCCTTTAGACAGAAACAAACTAAACAAAGAATATCCCGATCTGTGTATCCGAACTACCTCAATATTTATAAAATGATAAAGTTCCCTGTATCTTCACTTTGAGTATGTTCCCCGTAATCCGATATAAGGTCCTGTTTTATCTATCTGTCATGTCGCAACACACCTGAGCCCTTAATGTCTTGATCGCGTCTAGAGATGGGAAATATTATTCGATATCAAACAACATTTTTTTTGCTAATGACAAATAACATCGCATAATTGTTTTTGTACTAATTGTAATTACATTATCTCTACAAAGTATAAAACAAAGCTCTCGCTGGCTGTCCTTCCCTATGTATGCTTAAATCTTTAAGACTACGCAACGGTTTATAAAGCCGTTTTTTTTAAATAGACAGAGTTATGATTTATGATGAAGCTTGTACTATTGTATTGGTGAATAACACGGAAAGCTTTGGTCCAGCACTGTGACGTAATATAGGCTACGTATTAAAAAACCAATAACCATCGTGTTAATCGAATAATGCTTATCTTATCGCTGAGCACGTCACTAAGTTTCTTATTCCCATACAAAGCGCTTGCGTTTATCAAAAACCAGTAGGCACGGCACGGTCTCCTAAAAGCTGACTGCTACTTTTTTGCTAGTGCACTCAAGAGTAAAAAGTATAATTATAAAGTGCTCAACAAATTTACAAGATTATTGAATGAAATTTTAGCATCGGCGCTTCGTATTTAGTCAAATTTTTTATCCCATCCCAAAAAATTAACCATGTCGTCACATCACGCCAATAAAAATAGTTTTACCGTACAGTTTCGTATCTACAAAGCAATATAGAATTTGGTTGCAAATTCGAGAAAATAGATGCTAAATAGGATGAAAATTAAATAAATGTTGATCAAACATCGCAAAAGTGTTTTTTTTTGGGTTAGAAGAATTTTCTATAAAAAAATACGTTTGCCTCGAAATATTTGTTCGTGAGTGTAATAGGTAGTATGGATAAAGGTTGTGCGACCGAATATATCTCGGAAGATTTCAACTTCCTTTTTGTAACGGCCTGGATGAAAAGGGTTTTTATGCCTTTTATTGACAGGAGAAAATTCATAAAAGCTGTAATCTACAGCGAAACTTGTTACAGTAGCATGAGCTTACCGCAGTTTTTGTGAAAGTTCATAACCGATTTAACTTCCTTTTGGTAACGACATGAATGAAAACACTTTTTCTTGATAGAACATAGTTCATAAAAGTTGTAATCTAAAAACTTGTGGTACGGTAAAATACTTAAGCTTACCGCAAAATCTGTGGACAAGGTACATGACCGATGTAAACCGTAACTTTTGTATCTGTATTCCGTATATTGATTCCACGAGTAGATAGACATTATGCTTTTGATCTTTTCATATTCTCGGGTAATTTTTGATATTTCTTTACACGTGTAATATCGTATTCTTGGATACTAGTCATTTATAGAAAAATCCACTTTGGTTCGTATAAATTATACATACCTACCACTTTCCTGGGAAGCATATTGTATCTCCATTGAAATATTTCGAGGTTAAAATACATACCGGGGTATGGGAATACGAACTTCGTATCCCTATATTCCCTATCAGGACTTTCTTACATTTAGTCATCTATTAACTATATAGAATAGGATAAAGATGACTAGGCAAATTGAACTGTAAGCAAAATGCTAAGAACGCAATTCTGGTACATTGCGTAGGTATGAAAATATAGCGGCATAAACATCCACCGTAAATGTCATGCCTAAATGAGTTTCTGAAATGATCCGCCTTTCTAATAACTCAAAACAATATTATTGTGGACAAAACTCTTACCCAAAAGGTCGAGAGAGGCAATTTGGTATAAAATCCCCAAATCTGCTCACTGCTCACCGTCCCTTGGGCTAATTTGAAAAGTTTTCCCATTTCGACTAATTTGTATCAATAAGAGGCAGTGTAAACGGCTCGTTTCCGTAAATGTAAATAATAATTGTATCTTGTCTTGTCCAATTATTACTTGGGAGTTGGACTTGGGAGCGAGAATGCCACAAATTTGGCAATTTTTCGCTGGAACTTTGTGGTTTACTCGCAATTTTTGGACATCAAAGCCACTAACTTCGTGGGGTATGTCTTTGCTATGTTTATTTAACTTCTGATAGTTATATCAGACGAACTGTGTACTACTGAACATAGATAGGTTCTCTGTTTCAAACATCCCTACTTTGCCTACATGACCATAATCGATTAATTCAATCGAGATAATAATATGAGGTTCCAACGTCTATTAAGTACTAGTTCATTGACAATAGTAGTTACTTAGTCAATATTTTCTTGCTCATTTGAACACACAGTAATATTTATTGTGATCGTATGATTATTTGATATTCGTGGTGTAGGTATTTCATTTATATATTTCCTTAAGTCTATACTGTGTTACTGATTGCTGGATAGAGCTTGCTTGATCGAATTATCTTGTTAATTAGCTTGATTCAATATGCCACCGTCTCATTTGTCAACTCGTTAATTTCCTTGTTGATTATGCGCTTGCAGTTATTGATTATTACTATGATATTCGATTATGACACCATCGGTGCACGTCCGTTACGAGGGTGTGGTGTGGTGCTATGACATCATCATAGCTTAAACGAATTCGTTATTATGGAAATATTGTATAATGGAAATCAATACCTTCGAACAAAGTCGCCATCAGAGATATTTTATTGCAGTGGTCAAATTATCTACTTGCTTGTCCAAACTATATCTAAGCTGTCAGTAATAAAGGATCTGTAGTCAACAGAGATTTGGAAATACCTTTGAACACCCTCAAAAATAACACACCAAACAAATCATCAGATCTACACACAGCTAACTTTCGTGGTGTATGTGATACCTATCACATTTTTCAAAATAAATCCTTTCATTAAGTCACATTCGTATATCC
The DNA here is from genome assembly GCA_025490895.1 of Thaumatotibia leucotreta. Lineage (NCBI taxonomy): Eukaryota > Metazoa > Arthropoda > Insecta > Lepidoptera > Tortricidae > Thaumatotibia > Thaumatotibia leucotreta. The sequence continues at coordinate 6,658 of JALPQI010022083.1, forward strand.
TAAAATGGCCTCCTTGAAAGAATGACTAAAAGGTTTATTATACTAGACATTTTCTGTATTATGAATGTCGGAAAGTAACTGTTAATGGCGGTAATAATTTTAATGTGTGGCCTCCAACTTCTTGTTTAGTGCCAACTTGGGATATATTACTGCCTTTTGTGCTACATTCTTTTTAGTTCAGTGGTTTTAAGTATGGATCATATATTTTTCATTGCTGTAACAATTTTTTTGCAAGATAATTGTTAGTAAAGTTTTTCTTTTCAATTGAATTGATGTCCGTGAACAGTTAAACAGTATTTGTTAATCGGTTTTTGAGCAGAAAATTAAATATAAGTATGTATGTTGATGAAACCTGGCATCGAGCTTATATTTACCGAATATGACCACGCGCTCTTCACATTTCATGTATGCACGGTCTTTGATCATCATGCAATTTGTGGACATCCAAAACCACAATATAATAATGACGTTAATATCAAATCAACCGAAAACTGAAATAGACCGTCTACATTACATCATATTTTATCGTCATACGACGGCAGTAAGAATACATTTGTCAGCACCCCAACTCTTCCCGTTGGTGTCGTAAGAGTCGACTAAGGGATTGAAGCGTCACTGATCATACATTTATGAAGATTGATGGTTGGCAACACCTCATCACAATGTACTCACTACTCACTACTGCGATCATGGTCACAGCGTGGCGATTATGGTCATTACCTCCTAATGAGTCCAGGCGAATATATGTATAATACGCCGTGTGGTGACGGCAACGCCGTGTGGTGACGGCAGTAAGAATACATTTGTCACCACCCCAACTCCTCCTGCGGGTGTTGTAAGAGTCGACTAAGGGATTGAAGTGTCACTGATCATTTCTACAAGATTGATGATGGGCAGCAGCGTCATCCTAGTGGACACATTACTGCGAACGCCAATCCGCTTGCCCAGCGTGGCGATTATGGGTATTTACCTCCTAATGCGTCTATACGCATAGTTAATAGGAAAGGCCTACGTCCAGCAGTGGACTAACATAGGCTGATGATGATGATGATGAGTCCAGGCGCGATGCCTGTGTCCAGCAGAGGACTGAGATAGGCTGATGATGGAACGTACTTACAGTCGTCTGGATTGTGAAAGCAAATCGTATGATCGAAAAGACACACATTTTTAACCGACTTCCAAAAAGGAGTTTCTCAATTCGATTGATTTTAATTTTTTTTTATATATGGTACTCGAAATCTCCCAGAATCATGAACCGATTTTCATTTTTTTTTATCGGATGTACTCGTGAGATGGTCCCCGAGAATCCCGAGATGGTCCCGTTGGCACCTAGTCGGGGATCTTGAAGGAATCGGTCATCTAAGTCGGTTTTCTTTTTTTTTTGTAGATTAGGTATAAAATTTAAGGTTGTGTCAGTGGTAATTCGTAAGCGTTCGTTCTGCCGCCATTCAAGTTCAATTCTTTTTAAACATAATCTAGTCGGAAAAGAAATGCTGGTAAATAAATATCCTAATTATCGTATTTGGACTTCGTGAACTATTGCGGAATGACCTGGATGCATTATGTAGAACACGATGTGAAGTCAAATTAGGCTGTATCATAAGTAGTAGACTAATATCTAATTTACATAGTTTTCGTTCGGGGATACATGCATGCGGCTATGCTCGTTCGTTGCAGCATGTATGCAACTGTGCATACAAAATCGAACTCGAGCCACGCATTGAAGCTATTGATGTATTGATGGCTTTGGTATTTGGCAACCTATGTGACATACTACTTATTGCTTGTTTTCAAATCAAATCACGTAGGTTAACGAAAGTTCATGATTATATTAATATAGTTCGTTAACAAACTTTGAAAAACAAAACGTATACCTACTCTATCTCCCTTTCTTTCCTTCGTCCCAAAACAGGAAGTGTCCCACTGGAATGGAAGACAACTACTATAGGGCCATTCCATATGAAATCATCAAATGAGGTGCGCTGCATGCTTTCCGATTTGTATGGAAAAAATCATGGATGATAATATAGGTATGCTTTACATAAAACCGTAGTTGTTTAATTTTTAAACAGCCTAACAGCCAGATAACACAGGTCTGAAGTTTAAAAATAAGCGATTTTTGAGGTCGATGAAAATTGCTTTAACTTTTTTTTAATGTGTGAAACTGAATTTTATTATATGTTAATTTACTATTTAATATGTGTACTTGTACATGTATGTATTACAGTAGGTATATTTTTATTACTTATTGTATGACAAACTTCTAAAACGTCATGTTATTTTGTTAATGTTCAGTGATGTTCAGTAGCTTTTATTGGATTGCTCGCTTGGTCTAGACAGGTATTTTTTTTTAAATTAACAAGCTCAAATAGTCTTTAAATGAAAACTTTAACAATATTTTTGAATTTAGTTCTTCTAACTTAAAAAAACAGTAAATTACAAAACCATTTTTGTAGAATTTGCTTTTTATGACGTTAAAAAAAACCATGTTTGGCAAAGTTTAAAGCTCTGAAAAGTACACAGAAGAGAAGAACTTACTTTGTTCTTTGTAAATCATCTTTATTTATATTGTGTTATTGATTTTTGAAAGAGATATGATTTTTTGAAATCTACAAGTTAGCAAGAAGTTTCAAAGTAGCTGTTTAAGTTAATGTTTTTTTTTTATCACGGACAACATTTATAAACGTAATAAACAACAAAATGATGATTGTTGATTCCCTCGTTTACTATGTACAGTCAACCAAAAAAGTGGTACACCACTTTCTTGATGGTAAGCATGAAAATGCTAGTGGCACATCTTGTAATACGTCTGAAATAGGGTACTTATAGGTTTTATTACACATGCCTACTGTCTTTAGATAAGAGTAATGATGTTGATTCAATAATGCGATAACAATAAAAAATACCAGGTCGTATCATAATTTTGTGCCAGTTTCAAACGGCACCTTACGAGCCGGAAGATATTCCTACTCCAAAAATGTTAATATCGTAAAGGTAGTCCGGCAATAATACTTTACACACACACACGCACATATATTCATTACATATTTGTGACAAGCTTTTTTGCTGACTTTTGCATGATATGAACATAAATTCGTAAATCGCATTGCATTAACACAAGGGTCATACACAGTGACATACTTAATTACGTACATCGCAGCTTAAATAAAGGTTCTTGTTGTTGTTAATGACTAATAAAATATAGTTATGAACAATTTAATGTGTTTTATTTAAAATAGTGAAGTCATAGAGCGCCGGAAAATAGTCGTAAAAAGTTCCGAAAAATGGACATTAAAAAAAATCATAATTCTCACAGAAGTCGAAAACACAAACCAAATGAAACGGATTCCTATAGAATAGAGTTGGTACTATCTTTTGGTTAACTTTTTGGATTTTTTTATATTGCCAAACATGATGAAATTTGAAGTTAAAGTTGAGCAATCTCGTAAAATGGCCAACTTTACCATTCTTTTTTTCAGCTAAATGAAAAGTTTGTGATCAAACCCTCAGTTATTTTATGAGAGCAATACTTGTACTATACAGTAAAAAAATATTAATTCCCTAAGCCCAGTAGACATGCTGCAATATCCAATAGAAAATGGGCGGGATTTGAAAATATTCACAAAACTTTCAACATTTATGATGAAATAAGTAAAATAGCTTGATGCATAATGATAATAACATTTTAAAGTACGTTTACTAGAGAATCAGAAAAAATATATAAAACTTGTATATTAGTTACCGAAACAAATTAACATCGCTTCTCGTGGAACCTCAAAAACAGGTAAATTGAAACTTAAAGCGGGCCCCACCTGAATGAGCAGCAAGTAAAAAAAAAAGTATTGACGGTTTACGTACAACTTACTTAAGACTATCATCCTTGATTTTTTTCAAACTGTTTAAAAATCAGTCAGCGCGGAATTAAATCAGAATCTGATGATTTCATATGGAATGGCCCTATAGCAATTACTTTTGAACTTTTGTATAAGCGTCATCATACGGTGTATAAGGTGGCGAAGTCATTAAAACTATTGACAACAGATGTCACTATACATAAAAATCAAGGACATAGACAGCGTTCAAACGCTTACTACGGAACTGACGTTGTTATTATTCGATACAAAATGCAACTAGATGGCGTTCTTTGATGGCTCCACCTTTCGACATGGACGAGTAACTAGGATGTGTTTGCATTGCAATTAATTAAGAGGGACATTCCTCAGTGCAATTTATATAAGAACGAGTGAGCTTTTTTAGTACGTCATCATAGTATTTTTCTATTTATTAATAAGGACTGACTATATCCGATGGAAATTCTGTCAATCTAGATAAGGTGCATTCAGACCAAGCGAACATTCGCTATTCTAACCTTGGGAGGTTAGAATAGCAAATGTTCGATTGGTCTCTACGAAATTCGATCGATACACAAAACGTGATTGGTTGATTTCGTACAGCGGGGGATAGAACAGCGAATGCTCTTTTGGTCTGAATGCACCTATAGATGCCAGAGGAGCATTTTCAGCAGGAACATGTGAGTTTGCGAACTAACTCCACTTGGTATTGGTAGCCATTCTGCTGCGACCAGTGCTAGCCACTGGCACGTAACATCACGCACGAAATTATATTACATATATTATAGTAGTATTGTTGTCCTCATTATAATAATAAATGACCTATATGAATGAACAATGTCAACATCGTGAAAGTTTAAATAATGCATCGCAATTGCAAATTTTAACTACTTCATTCATAAATAAATCGAAAACTGCAAGTTTACACGTGCCGAGGTTCTATAGAAGGCTGACCTACTTTTAACTTTGTCAACGGCCAATTATACGGAAACGGAAAAAAACGTAAATTAAAACCAGCCGGAACACAGCTATTGGACGCGACCGCAACACGAAAAACCATCTCGCTCCAGGGCTATTGATATTGAGAATAAATATTTCAATCGAGCACGGCATGGTCGGACTTAACAAACTGTAGTCTGCACTTTTATAATTTATTTATTTATTTTATTTAATTAAGCTTTATTGCACAATTAATGAAAAAAAGTACAAATGGCGGAATTAATGCCTTATGACAGTTATGACATTCTCTACCAGTCAACCATTTGGTCAAACAGAAACTTGTATTAGGTGCAGGATCGTCAACATTGAAAAGAAATAAGAAACACAAATCAACACTACTACATTGGTTTAATAAATATACTAATGTGTAGTTTGAGGTAATTAAATGAAGGTAAACAAACAATTTATACAATTTCGGTATATAATTTATTTGTTATCCAACCAAATACAAAACCACCTGGATCTGTCACTGAACGAGCTGAATTTAACCTTCTTTATTTGATAGTGTTATGTTTTCACCTACCCACGATTGGCTGAAGGGATCATTTCAGGCTACATTTTGCCTAATTTTATTTAAATACCTAAAAGCTAAGACTATAGTTGAGCATTCCTCAAAAAGTTTGTACATTTGGATCATGTCTTCGATATTGATAAAAATTTATAGGTCGGTGGAGTCCTACTGCATTTGAATAAATGTTAACAAAATCTACGTTGATTCGAGTGTTATGCTTCATTTTTATTTGTTGTATGGGGGTATGTCAAACAACAGATTGGCCGCCATAGATATCACTGGGGTGACATGGTCAACACGGATCTGCGAGCTCTCCCAGTCACCAATTGGCAAGAGTTGGCGCAAAACTGAGAAAAATGGCTTACTCTGGTGTCGGAAGACTCGGAAGCCACAGACTCTTTTTGCGTCGCTGTGCCAGCGGAGTTAATATCGAGATATGTCACATCGGACTGGTTTGGGATAGAAGTAAAGTTAGACCATTCTTTGATAGAAGATTGATGATGGGCAGCAGCGTCATCATCCGCTTGCCCAGGATGGCGATTATGGGCATTTACCTCCTAATGCGTCTATTCTACTCGTAACTACTCATAGTACTCGTCCTAATAGGAGAGACTTACGTCCAGCAGTGGCCTGGCCGCTGATGTCGACTGGTTTGCTAACTGCGCGACTACGCCACGGGAATACACGAGTCGAACGAGCCGCAGACCGCGCAGCTGTGCAAGTGAAGAACGATTGCAACTGCAGCTAAAGTTCCGCAGTTATTGGTAAATAATTAATAGGAGCTTTCAGCGGTTTGTATTTGGCGTATCCTTTTGCGGCAGTATTCATCCCAATAATATGCGTATATGGACTATGAAACCGCAAGTAGATACTTGACCTAAAAAGTGTACTGATTTAAAATTTCATGAAATTTCAAGTAGGTATATGTATTGTAAACTGGGTTTTGCACCTAAAGAAGATCATTTAAGTGATCAAAATGCGCTTATGATAGATATGAACATATTGAACATGGACATTATATGTATATGTTTTGACCATGTATTTTTTGTTGCAGGTAAGAATCGAGTTCTAAGAATGCATCACATCTGGAATGGAATTGTAAGAAACATCGTGATACATGATTGTTGTGCGAATAATAGGTAGGAAAAATTAACGGATTTACTACTGACACTTTTATAAATAAACTTAATTTACTGAGTAGCTACCTAGGTACGTACCTACACGGAACACAAAGGTATGTGTATCTACGCACCTTTGAAATAGTAACGAAAATTCTAAACTTAAAACCGGAATTGAAGAGAGGAATTGCTTAAAACAAAAATCTATGTCGAATACTTAATTGGTTACTAACACAACTACCTATACAATCACAGTGAAACAAAACTTCAAAGGAATCGCAGTATCTTCGTTCAGCCAATTCAGAGATATCGTCCCACTGGGAGACGAGACGGAAGATCGTGATTGAATAATATAGAGCGAGCGCTTTCTGTTATTTGTCTGTATTTTTAGTAACATTCCCGATTTTATAAACATTGAATAAGATTCTGTCAATGATATCATTTCTAATACAAGCTTTTATAGCCAATTGTACTTTCTTTAGTCATTTATTAACCGACTTCAAAAAAGAAGGAGGTTCTCTATTAGACTAAATCTTTTTTAGGGTTCCGTAGCCAAAATGGCAAAAACGGAACCCTTATAGTTTCGCCATGTCCGTCTGTCCGTCTAGTCCGTCTCGTCTGTTCGTCTGTCCGCAGCATAGCTCAGTGGCATATTAATCATGCCAACAAATTGGTACAAATAGCGTACCGAGTTCCTCCCTAACTGGTGAAGTGGGAATGATTTTTTTTTATTTGCTGTATTCCTATAGTGTGGGGTATCATTGAATAGGTATCTTAAACCAAATAAGGGTCTTGAAGTAAAGCCTTTTTTGTAAAGTCAATATTTTCGGAGATAATCGCTCCAGAAGAAAAAAATTGTGTACCCCCTCTAACTTTTGATCCGTAGGTCCAAAAAATATGAAAATATGAAATATCAATTACAATGGGGGATGCCTAGGTGCTGTTTTAAGCATAAAATACTATCATATCATCGGATCCGCGCCTGTACTCGATACGTAAAGCATTCTGTCGCGCTCGCATTTGCTTATTGGAGCGAGCGCGATTTTTGGATTTACGTATCGAGTAAAACCTAACCTAACGTTACCGATTCTTGAAAACACTGGTCCCGTATTATGTAGCTATTACATACACAATAAACCGCATAGATCAATACATTAAATAAAAGGAAAAAAAGCTTATTTATAAATTGAAATGAAACAATGAGGTACCCTAAAAATTTTGCACCAGCTCATCCGTCATATGCAGCAGATTCTTGTTAATGCAAATTGAGGCCGCTCTGTCCTTTGTGAGATAAAATGGCAATTTCGTTCGACGTTCCCTCTCTCCCGGCAAAATGGTCTTGTATCGTTGAAACTGCGGTCTAGGCTTGGATTACACTGAAGCAGATACGACACTAATATACTTGAATTCAAAGCTTGAAATAATTATTAATCGTTTGAGACATCAAAAAAGGATGAGGTTCTCAATTCGACTTTTTTTTTGTATGTGTAATTCGGAGATCTCCGAGAATCGTGAAACGATGTTCAATTTTTACTTCAGCGGAACGTGTTTATTAACCGACTTCAAAAAGGAGGAGGAGGTGGCTTGGCGACTTCAGAGGGATCAGTAGGGTACCTAGGAATAATATTGTATTTCAATGAATAACCCTAAAAGGTTTAAAACTTTGGGTGGGAAATTCTAAGCAGTAGGAACCAAAATTATTTTTTACTTTTTAGTTCCAGTGAATTTTTGAAGGCGGTTTATTTTTATTATCCCCAAGACGGCTTCACCCAGCCGGGGCTTGATGATGAGATCTTGGATAAAATCGTTTTTTTTTTAATTCGTTGATTAAATATCAAAAAATCAAAATAAAATAAAAAGAACATGAAAAGGGCAGGTTAATTTACGCACCTCCATAATTTCCATAAAATCAAAAGTGGTCTATCTGAAAATATTTTTTTTTTTTAATCTGTGCTCTAGGACAGATAGCGGAGATGTCTCAATGTAGGCCATTGATGAACATTGTCCTTACCATGAACCTACACCGTGAGCTAACCGTATACCGGTAGCTTACTTATCTGTTTCACTCACTCGCACCAATACGCAAATACGAGTGGGATGGATAGAAAGATAGTCGTGTGGTGACGGCAGTAAAAATACATTTTGTCATCACTCCGACTCTTCCCGACGGTGTCGTAGGAGTCGACTAAGGGATTGAAGTGTCACTGATGATTCGATGATAGAAGATTGACGATGGGCAGCAGCCTCATCATAGTGGACACATTACGTTCGCCAATCCACTTACTCAGCGTGGCGATTATGAGCAATCACCTCCTAATGCTCTTCCTTCGGGCCTCACTGAAAATCAGCGTTGCGTAGTGTGCCCTGCGGTGCCCTACGTGACAACAAGCTGAGTGAGGACCCTTTGGCACAAATTCAATATCTGTTTTTAATGTAATATAATTTTAAGTTATGTTTTGTGCTAATAAATTCATTTCATTTCATTTCATTTCATTAATGCGTTCATTACGCATAGTAATAGGAGAGGCCTACGTCCAGCAGTGGACTGAGATAGGCTCTGATGTGGATAGAAAGTAAACAACGAAAACGTTAACGCTTCATCTCACAGCCAGAAGGCCTGCCGTCAATTTCGGGCATCTGTTTCTGTCACTCCAATGAATGCGTCACAGGTGTAACTGAGATAGATGCTGGAAATTTACGTTTTTTAAAGTTTGGCGTAGAACTGCTCATAGTAAGGACACATGACGTTGAAAGGGAATAGAATAGGTCACTCGTGTTTCACTGACTCTACTTTGACAGTATAATGAGAAAAAATGGTTTTAGTGTGGGTTGATTCTTTTGTAGCAAAGGAATTGAAAACGAAGGTATTTTTGTGATGGCTCAATGCAGGTCAGTGGTTAGCTTGACGTTAAAAGTGAATAGGATAGGTCTCTCGTGCAGTTTTCACTAACTCCTCTGCTTTGACAGTATAATGAGAAAAAATGGTTTTAGTGTGTTTGTAGCAAAGGAATTGAAAACGAGGGTATTTTTGTGATGGCTCAATGCAGGCCAGTGGACTGCATGATATTAATAGGGAAAAGTAGAAAGTAATAGGTCACTCGTGTATGTACTATGTACACTGTTTTGGCAGTATAATGAGAAAAAGTGGTTTTAGTGTGAACTGACTTTTTGTAGCGAATAAATTGAAAACAATGGTATCTCCTGTCGGGTGTCGATTTTCTGAATGCAAGCCTACTATCCTGAACATCAGAAAATCGTAAATCACGAGCATCTATCTATGTCACTTTAGCCAATACGTCATGAGTGTGACAGATACATGCTCGAAATTAGGGCCGCAAGATGAACATAAAGGTAAACGTAACAATGCTCGACACCTTTAGTGGCCAATAGATAACATACATCTGTCAGTTTTGTAGTGAAACAAGGTTGAAGATGGTATGTTTTAAGACATCTCTCTCTCTTTCTGTATCCCAGCTCGTTAGTTGTTGGGGTCGGGGTCGGTCCATAAGGAGTTATGGCTCAGCGCCAGGACGCTCTGTCCCGGGTTGTCGTGGTTGGTGACAGTTGCTTTGTTTTTAAGACATACATCTTCTATTATATTATAGTGTTTCTTAATTTAGTCTTCTGCGTTGCTTCTATACATTTGGTCCCAAATTAATATTTGACTAACAAGAATATAGCAAAGTGTTAAAAGTTAATTAATCTTGAAAATTTACAAAATGACAACGATGAAATAGGTAAAATGTATCTCACACTTTTGTAAGGGGACTTTTCTTACCCTACATTTTTGAAGGTGAAATGAAAATATATATTACACATACATAGTTTAAATTAGAACAAATAATGTACTCGTAATTACATTCATACAAAGTCTCAAAGAAACTTTAACCTAATCATATTATGCGTTGTCACGTACGTTAATTATGGTAAAAAGGTTTAGCCCTCTTTTGTGTCAAACCCTTATTTGAACAATAGAATTTAATGTGCATTTTAAATGCATAAAACGGTTTTTATGTGACGTTGGTAGATAACTGAGCTCTCAGCCCATCTGATGGAAAGCAGGAACTGAGGCCCATGGACATAGTGATCAAAAAATTGCCTATGCGCTGCCTACCCTGAGAACTTAGATGGATTGCCTCTATCTATGCCAGTATGTAATTTCACCAGCTATCTTACCCCCAAACAGAAACACAGCAGTGCAAACACTATTTAGCGGCAGGTTAACGGGTAAGACGGTGGTAGCTATCCGGGCGAACCCTGCTTGGGGTCCTACCACCAGCAAAAAAGTTTATAATGAGTCGTACTTAGGTATGCACAAGTCTGTCTGTCCTTTCCTTTATGTTATCTCAATCACTTCATTAAGTTGCAAATGCTGTATAAAATGTTACGTCAAAGAACAAAACGTTTAACTCTGTCACTTGAAACTCTCCACTTGACAGGCTTCTAAACTAAATGGTTCAGACGAAACCTGTCTTTGTGCATGTACAGTCAACTTCAGATTTGTCAGGTTATTTAATGTAGCAAGAACTCGAAGATAAGGTTTAAATTTAAATACTACTGTTGTCAGCTTCCGTAGCCTAGTTGAAAAGTATAGTTCCTACCCTGCTCACGAAGCTGAAGATTATTATTATTAAAGCCTATGTATATAGTGTCCCACAGCTGGGCAATGGCCTCCCCCTCAGTTTCCCTCCAACTCGTCTTGGGCCTGCCAGCTGCTTGCCTGTCTTGTGCTTGTGGCACCCATTCACGGGTTAAAATCCCGGCGAGGTCGTTTATTTGTGCGTTTATCACAAATATTTGTTTCTTGGTCATAGTTTTTTTCATGTATTTAAATGCCTATACATTTTTGACATTTCTAACTGGTTAACCTAGGGTTCGTGCCATTAGTGGGTTGTGCAAGTAGGCACAAGTTTAAGTTCAAAAGGGTAAAATCCGGTTTTCTAAGCGACTGTACAGAGCTGGTTCCAAAATGACGCTAATTGTCACAAGTGAGTGAGAAACATGACAATCCTAATGAATTGGTTTATTTTTCGATATTTGGTCTAGGAGAAAGTTTTACTTTAAAAGGCTACTACGATGGATTAGAAAAGTATGTGTCTTACAAAATATAGATGGCTTACAATTTACAAAAGAGAGTTATAATGCCAATGACTTTATTACTTATTCTTTATATGTATTAAAGCTAATAGATACAAAGAAAATATTGCTATACATAGTCATATTTTATCAAGACATAATAACAAATAACAAGTATAGCCACTCATTACTATAAGAAGCTGTACCAGCACAGCAGTAACTTTTCTTTTATCGCAAAAATTAAAACATTTCACTGGCTTAAAAGTAAGTTACTCATGTATAAGGATAAAGCTTTTCATTGATTTACTGTTTACTTGTCCCAAAACAATGTTCCTGATGTCATCAAATTAATATTTATCCACTCCACCACCAAATTATCAATACCGTTTTTGGTATGTTATCGACCTCTACCAAGTTACACTCTTCAAACTCCATTTATTTGTTATAATATATCCCTGATTTGTGTCCTCTTACTTTTCATAATTTAAATTAGCAAATTCGTTAGAAAAATATGGAGAGGGGACCTCTCCATACTTACGTATTAGTAACGTTGGAAATTACACCGTGTCCAATAAATCCGAATACAAAACAAATATCGAATAAAACAAATAGGCAAAAAGATCCTACAGTTACTAATATGTTTGTCAGCCTCCGTAGCCTAGTTGGTAGTGACCCTGCCTACGAAGCTGGAGGTTCCGGGTTCGAATCCCGGCGAGGGCATTATTTGTGTATTTATTTATCACAAATATTTGTTCCTTGGGCATGGCTGTCGATGTATTTAAGTATCTATATGTATCTATCTATTATATATATCGTCGCCTGGTACCCACATCACAAGCCTTAATTGAGCTTACCGTGGGACTAGGTCGATTTGTGTGAGATGTCCCAAGATATATTTATGTTTTATGAATGGCACACTTATTTACTATATTCACAACTAATATTTTGGAATAACTCCAGCTATAACTTTTTTACCAGCCTCAAACGCGTTTCATACGGATCTTACGCGGCACGCACCATTTTCTTCACATTTGACCCCAAATACCCCTGGTAACCTTTTTGAAATGATCTAGGTTCCTGATTTTATGAAAATGTAGTCTTTAAAGCATGTATTACCATTCAAAATAATCTAATACGCCTAAACCTGGAGGACTGCATGGCAATTCATGTTTCGGCTAAAAAAACTGCCTATTTAGTCTGAAACCACGCTGGAACGCCATTAGCCGTCTGTGCTGGAGCTGCGTCTTGTTAGAACACATGATACTCTTTCCCAAGCACCTTTTAAACTTAGGAGCATTTATCTTCACCACAAACTCGGTTTTATAGAAAAAAACGTTAATTTTAACGCTTTTATCTAAAAGTACTGAAGGCAGTGAAACTCGCTTACATACTGCATCCCACGCCATGGTCGATAGTGAGCTCTGGAACCTAGGATCATTTTTCTTATAGCCCGGAATGTGTGTTATACTCGGTACCCTCAATCGCCAATTTTGATCATGATAAGTCTGTTCTACCCCATACGGATTCTCGTAATAAAAATTAACTCGTCACCTGCGTGCCGAGCAAGTATTTTGTTGGCACTTTACACTCTTTTCTTCTTAGACACTGAGGATATGACACATTCATTGTGGTTGTATTTTATTAAGATGAAAATACTCTTTACTTTACATTACTATTTGATAACCTGTGATTCCTGTATTTTTAGAACTGAGGTAAAATATGTGTATTCGAACTTATTGGACAGGGTGTAAATAAAAGTGTTCTAAGCTTTTTTTCATGTATTGGTAGCGAAATGTGTTTTGCAATAAATATGGTTACCACATTACGTACCAGTCATTAGGTCATTTCCCAACTACCTAACCTACAAGTAAAGGTCAATATTTCGGACGTTTGTAAATCTCTAGGTCACCCACCCACATCATCTTCAAGCATATTAAGAAATACGTTGCCAAATATATGTTAACAGCACATTACCACTTCCTTTAACGAAACACGCCCACCCTTTGGTCACACGCCTATCCAACGCCAAAAGGCCATTTTGTTTTGCATATTAATTACGTGGCTATTTATAAGCGTACCTACTAAATTAGGTCGGTCCCTGTTTTATAAAAATGTTGCGCCTGCAGCCTTGGGACTTCAAAGGATAACAGAGGTATGACGTTGAGGTTTCCCCGAAGTTGAATAAAAATTTGTAAAATATGCCTCATTTTACTACATCAGCTAAATTAGCCAAGCTTTATTATGTTAAGGTAAAGAAAGAAATGAACTCGATATGACGTGGTTTGATAAAAAGCAAGACTAAAAAAGAATAGAAAACACAGTGTAAAATGCACTGTGTAAGTGTAACTGCAGTTTAGTCTATAAAATTAACTGTTATAAAGTGTTTGGTCATTTCAACAGTAAGTAATGTCTCAGGTGGCTTTTATGTTTCTTTTATTTTGCCTTGGAAAACTTATTTTCCTAACCAACACATGTTTGCATTTGCACCTTTCTTAATTAAGATTATTTCTGCACGTCAGTTTTTGAGCGTTCTTTAACATAAGTCAACATGTCCATCACAAAAATAGGTCTATTGACACTTCTACACTATATTCTACGTCATTCTCATTATCGAGTATAATAGTCAATCCTATGAATAATTTTAGATTCCATTATGTGATTCAACTTGACCCAGTCAGGATGTGGCCGGAATCTTGAACTTGGGAAATTTGCATATTTATTGAGTTTGAGACTACTAAGGCATTCCATAATAGCATTTGATTGCTTGTGTAATGTGTGCTATTAATTTTGTGCGTTAATTATATTTGATATTGACTGACACGTGATCCTCTATATGAGGAGAGGTCCGTGCCCTCGAGTGAGACGTATGTATCCTACTATTATTTAGATTATGAATTATTATTTGCCTTTCCTGATCGAATGTTTTAATTTTTACTTACAATTTGAATTGATAACGACAAAATGAAACCAAATGTAGATACTATTTAAGCACTCAATTGATTTAAAGTATCTGCATACTTACTAACATTAATAGCAACCGTTGCATGACTAAAAGCTACTATAATAGTCAGTAGCACAACATAATGATTAACTGTCTATAGCAGTAATTATAAATGCTAAAAAGAGCATTTTACGCATGATAACGCTTAATCTTAATAAAGAGATGCTCTAATTCCATTTGTCACGTTAAATCAGATGATTGCGTGATTCTCTTTAATTAACAATGTATATAAAATTCTCGATTAGGTCCATGTATTTTAATTAGACCTCAAGCCTCAAGGAAATTTGCTTGTACGGGAGTTTGACTTTTACTGGTCCACATAGACCTAAAGTAGTAAGCTTTGCCAATATCTAGCGCAAGACATGATATATGTCCGTTCTGTCTCTCTTATCACTCTCAGTCATGCGAAAGAGGGTAATAGAATATCCCAGCGTTACAATATCGCACTGCACTTTCCGAATAATAGTTTCGCTTTCTTTCCATGCGCAATATGCATTTCCCTTTTGGCACGCACTTTTACTATATGTGCATCCCTGTCATTACATCGCCCGGGCTATAAATCAATACAGCTGGGCATATTGGGATGCAACCCACTCCACTAGGGAGACGGCATTTCTGGAAAAACAAATTGCCGTATTCTGGACTGCATTTAAACTTACGCAGCAGTCGAGTCGAAGCTTAGTATCAGGAAAATTTCGGCTTCAATAAAATTCTTGATCAATCAAAGACACAGCTTACACGTTCCCGGTTTAATTTCACCAACTTTCCAGTATGTGAAAGCTCGAACAGATATTCAGCAAGCTTCAAGATAAACGTACATTGTTACCAAGTATACTCAGGCTTAGTATGGCTTTAAGCGATTTGGAAACGCTCGAAAATAAATGTTCGAAATTCCGCTCCAAAGTCTTAAAGTTTTAAACTCTGCAGCTCTCAGAATACACATTATTGTATAGATTACGCCCGGTACCATGTTATTTTGAAGCAACTAGTGTCGAGCGACTGCGGTGCTACTGTTTTTCAACTAGCTGCAGAGGTTTACACAGTGTCTTCAATGTCGAGAGATGCAGGTACGATTCACCAACCGTGTTGCACAGTGTTGGAAAATTCGTGCTTTTCAAAACGGATTCGTTTGATGCGGTCCAAGAATAATAAATTGGCTGTTTACGGGATTTAGCCAATTGACTTTGCTTACCTTTTTATAACAATTTTGAAGATTTTTTTAAAACTATAACCACGAGATAGGGCTAACCATTAAATTCATTCTATTGATTTTCTGTAAATTATATATTAACGTTCAAGCTGTTTATAAAGTGTCTTGTGTATTTTCTTTTATTCTTGAACAAACAGTGCTTAAATCTGTGTAACTTCAAGAACTAAACTAATTCCTGCTGAATTGATCGTCATCAATAGAGTAAACAACTATTCATATGTCAGCCTCTGTAGCCTAATTAGTGGTAACCCTGCCTACGAAGCTGGAAATTCCGGGTTCGAATCCCGGCGGGAGAATTATCTGTGTATTTATTTATCACAAATATTTGTTCCTTGGTCATGGCTCTCTGTGTATCTAAGCATCTATATGTATCTATTTAATATGTATATCGTCGCTTGGTACCCACATCATAAGCCTTAATTGAGTTTACCCTGGAACTTTGTCAATTTGTGTAAGATGTCCCAGGATATTTATCTATTTATTGATGGTAATATTTTATGGATTGTATGATTCAAAATCAAAATCAAAATTGTTTATTTGTACAACATGGGTAAAGATTGAAAATATATCTTTAAACGTTATTACTTTTCGCTGTTTTCTTATCATTTGTGCACCATTAAAAGCGTGCAAACTCCCAGATGCACATAGTACGGGACACTAGCTGGAACGAGCCCTAGATTTTCCCAGGCACATTCAATCATCGTCCTTTGCAAAGTCAGCACGTACAACTCCTAAATCGTAAAACTCCTGTGGGATATGTTTTAGTAATTCAATTT
>JALPQI010022084.1:0-14204 GCA_025490895.1 Thaumatotibia leucotreta
ATTAAGGGCCCGTGCACACTTAAGGGCTACGTTTACTAGTTGACAATGCTCGAAAGGCGTTAAGCTATGCGCGGGAGGCCTAAGTACGTATGTAGGTACCTATTTATTGCTGTTCATTTCATTGTTTCCATTAAAATATCTTCAAAATTCGATACACTTCAGACATAGGTAGGGACTTATTAAGATACCTACACAAAAGCGTAAGTTAATTCACCTTATTCAAAGAAATACCAAATAAAACGTACTTATAGGGATTTATTACAGTCAAACAAGTAGGTATAAGTGCGTAAACGGTTTGAATCATTAATTTTGAAATCGCACGATTAAAACGAATTTAGGTCGAAGCGTTAAACTTCGGTCTTAAAATGTTAATTATTCCTACCATTATTTTGCGCACCGGCCGAAAGTGTATTGTCCATGAATTCTGAGATTTATTCCAAAAGTAAAAGCGTAAAGTATTTCAATATTACGTACAGTGTATCAGGGTAAACTTGGCCAGCCACTTGGGGCGCAAACAAAGTTTAAACGGAGTACCAGTACAATATCGTAAAGCAAAGTCACAGAATAAGTAATAGTACCTACTACAAAGTTAAACCTCATTTGTAATAATTTCTAATATTCTAATTAAAATATATTTCAATTTTAATTAAGACATAACTACCTGATACTATGCTTCAGTAGAATCCAAAAAAGGCAAAATAAAAAATAAATCCTGTTATAATTTCATAATAAAATTAAGTACAACATCAACAACCTACTTACTCAATCACCTACTTTACCTACTTTTGACTGTGACTGACCTACTCATGGGATTTGATTTGACAGCTGGCAGTGTAAACAAAGTATCCAGCGCCCGGTTTTAATTTCATTTTAACGAGCCATTTTGCTTGTAGGGGATCATTTCGCACGCTGAAATTTAAAACCCCGTATGTCGAGTCTTTTTCGCACTTCGGTTATAAACAACCAAAGGGAAAGAGACATCAAATTTCTAGCTAGAAGGTCTGTTTGTCATGCTCCTGCCATAAATAATGGCTAGGCATAATCTGAAATCAATATTCATACTCGGGACGGCATTTTACGGCCGTTCTGCTCTCGATAAGTGATTTTTCATTTGTTTTTATAAATTCGTGAATTGAATTTCACTGCAAGCATGAGTGATTTTAGCAACCGGGTGAATAAAAAATATTTTTCGTCAATGGGTAATGGGCAATAATTGCGATTCGGTATATTATTTAGGTAATCGTTTCACAGTTTTTATTACGATAATAAATATGTGTATACCTACACATATTTTTACTGTTAGTGCTAGGAGTTACTGGAGAGTTGAGTACGTAAATAGATATGATGACAATATAGCCATAAAGTACCTTAAAACGTTATTAACATACCTTTTAAAGAAACAAAAGTATCTTGGGTCATGATCAATTTAGGGTTCCATATATATAGTTAGTCACTCTTCCATCATAATACATAGATTTTAAACATAAACAAAAGGGAGTATCTTGGACGCACTTTTGCTCACACTAATAAATTTAAGGAATCACACTATTTTTGCAATTACTACAGGCTTATTCAACTATATCCCACTAGTCCCATAACCATCCCCATTTGACGTGTACCAAATGCTAAAAACATTTTTATACCACCGTTTTCGTGGCGGGAATAATACACATATGAAAGCTCATGCCTAGCTTTCCAGTAAATATTAAAGATCCCTAAGACAGACATGACGAAACTATAAAACTTCCTATTAGTTGACAGCGCGAGCCTAAAGAATTACAAGGCAATGGAACGTTACAGTAAGTACATTCAAATAAAATCGCGATGAGATGAGATACTAAGTAATGACAAATACCTATACAATAACCACGATACAACATCAAATCTCTTTTCAACTTTAAAGAATCATTTATAAGAATAAAAAAGCGTGCAATCTAAAGTTAAGCCACCTTCGTACAATGAAACATAACATGAGAACGCGCAACACGTTCGATGGCGGAAAAGGACATTAAAGCACGAATTCTGCCATTCAATTCAATACACCATTGTTACTTTCGCTGCGAACGGCGAAATGGCGAAACTTTCTTCAGCACCAACCGTAAGAACTCGCAGGCGAACTTTTGCAGTTCTATCTATTAGTAACTCCGACAGGGACTAATTTATTAGATCCTTTTTCATTAACCTTCTATTGGCCGTATAAGTAGACCCGAGATCGAAAGTTTGATTGAATTACACGTAGTTTAACGGAAATAGTTTGGGGTCGTACGGTTTTACGATTTTGAATATGTAGTTTGCGGAATAAGGTTTTCTGAGTTCGTGATAAAGACATTTTATACCAATTCCATTACAACATTAGTCAAAGTAGGCTAACTTACGTAACTAGATACACATCCTCACATACCTAGTTATACAGAAAAGAAATTACAGATATGCTTTAATGACTATTTATGTTGTTATCATTTAGGTACTAGCTAGTCACACCAAAGGTACGAGCAACGATATGGATTAGCGTTTTCTTTAGCGGGCAAAACTTAGGCGACCGGTGTGGACAAACATCAATCAACTATAAATTATGCGACTTTTACTTCGTTCGAGCAGCATTCGTTCATTCCTCGGCAGATGAAAACAGGATTCCACATGGCAAAATGTTCGTTACAGCCCACGAACAAGTGAATGCTCAGAACACTAAGTGGAAACGCGGTTTCCAATTCCTCTACTTAAAGTATAAACCTCAAAATTGGTTAAGGTTATAAGTAAAGTAACACAAGCTACGGTAGATTAAATGTACGGCTTAACTATCTTACGGTGACATATCATACATTCAAAATTCAAATACAACTCATTCAGGAATGTCTTCACCTACACAGCACCTAGTAAATAGCTTTCTTAAATAGTACTTATAGTTGACACAATAAGTCTGAGGCAGGCAACCCCATATTTCCGGCCGAGGGCGAGGTATGTATTGTGCTTTTCTCAAACATGCAATGAAGTAAACAACAAAAACACCAAAGTTTTATTTTTTATTTTCAAAGTCGCAGAATGACATGATGCCTGTGTTACAAATTTATGTGGAATGGAATTAAAAAAGATCACTTTGCCGGCCTTCAAGATTTGTATTAAATTCCATTAACGACCTCTTGTCCAAGTCGCACCTGAAACGTCATACCTACTTCGCAGCCTATTATCAGGAACATAACAACAATATTTCATTGCATATTTGAGAAAAACATATTATTTTAGCAGCTACCACCAGAAACGCCCCAGGCTAATCTTGCGTACCAAAAGCTATCTAGCTTCGTGCTCATAGAGTTATTAGCTACATGAAATCAAGTTGTTTTTTTTTCAAAAATATTTATCAATTCAACTACCTATTTAAACAGAAAGTACATAATACGTGAGTTGCTAAAGTAAAATAAGAAAAATCCGTCACAAGAGAATATTGTAACCGAAACAGCTGCCGCGAACTTTTTCAAGTCTAACGACCAACTGCCTGGAGTGGCTTCCCGACAAGTTTTGTAATTTTTAATAAGGCCTGGCATTACAGTGAGCCGACGACACAACATAACTTCGAGGAAACAAACTTCGATGGCGTCTGTTATGGCTTTTTATTTTCATAAAATATTTAGTGTCTTGTAAAAGATGTCTTTTACAAGAGCGGCGGCCACGTACCGGAAGGCGTAGTATGGGTAGGCCCCCCACAAGGTGGACTGAAGGTCGCAGGAGTCCGCTGGATGCGGGTGGCGCAGGACCGGTCATTGTGGCAATCTTTGGGGGAGGCCGATGTTCAGCAGTGGACGTCTTTCGGCTGTATCAATTTGTGGATCGCAATGAACCTTATATTTAAATACCTCATCTACTTTAATATGTATATAGAACGAGAAACATCTCATTCCAATCATCCAGTTGCGACAAACAAAAAAATATTCGTTACAACAGTCGTGTATTAGCCGAAGTATATGGCGGTTGCCCGACCTACCCCGGGGCAGAATTAGTAGTCCCTACAACAGACATTGCATTCATTCCAAATAAAATACATAATATTAGACCTTTTTCGTCTTCAGAATTCAGCGACAGCCGGCGACGTACCCTTATCGAGTAACAATCCGGTAAATCAGAGAAAAGGAAATAATATTAAGAATAATATTACATTCTGTAAAGATGATGTCCACTTGTCCAGTTACTACTCGTATTTCTCCAGCCTAGAGGCAATCAGAACGGATCGGGCACCTACAATAACCAATCTTACCTAATAAAGCCCTTACAAACATTTGACTAGGCTTAAAAGGTGAGTTGTTCATGGGATACTTTAGTGCCTACTACTGTTCACTGTACCTATATAATATTATGCACGTTATGGTTGCTTGGCATTGTAGTTGGTACATATTACGTGTACATAATTTAATCGCAGACAAATCACAGCTATGAAATTATACGACGAAACGGTCACTGGTCATTTATTATTCTAAGACTCATGATAAGCAGCAACATCATCATAGTGGACACATTACTGTGATTGCCAGCCCGCTTGCCCGGCATGGCGATTGTGGGCATTTGCCTCCTAATGCGGGCATACGCATTGGCTAAGGATAGACAACGGTCTATAACAATCTGAACAACGGTTGAGCAGTGGGCTAATACAGACTGATGATGTGATTTTATTATGTAATTCTAAATCCAGAAGTTTTGAACCCTTTACAGCACAGAATCCTAACTATACCTGTTTCATGGTACAGGAGTAAAGTTAGGTGAAAATGTTCAACACCACTAATTACAACAAAAAAAGTACTAAGTAAGTAACGAAATTAATTATAGCTAATAATTTTAACATGTATCTCGTTGCTCTGTTTGAATTTTAAATATTAATTCTGAATTCATCAACCATGTAAATAATATAAGAGTGGTAAAATCTTCGATCTTAAAACATGTATGCCCGTGGTACTCGTACTGTTGTATTATAATGCACATCGCAATTAAGAACATTGCTCCAACACTTAACTTCCGTATCGCGTTTCCTGTAAAATATTGGTAAACTTCGAAAGACGTACACTTAATGGTATGTCGATACGTCGTCGGTAAACTCCCTCACTTCCTTTAGGTACTGAAATAATCTAAAAGATCGATCGAGAGATGAGTCCGCAGTTCCAAAGTTGAGTAGGTACAAGGAAAACTTGTTGGTGAAGTAAGGAACGAGTTGATATTTTAAGTCCCCAACGGTTTATAATTATCTACCAAGTTTTGGAAGATTTTGCTTGTGATTGGTACTTATCATGTAATAAAGATTTCGACTTGTTAATTTAAAAGTTTTAGTAACGTGAATGGGAGTATCTTCTACTGGCCTCACCTGAAATATAATTGAGCAATTGGTATTATAGATATAGATGTTCGAACGATAGAATCATGATAGAATCCATCAAGTCTGAATTATTACTATTAGATAATTAAGTGTGAAAATATTCATGAATCGCGGTAACCTGAGAAAATATTATAGTGTAGTGTTTTTTTCCATCATAGTACACGAATTTAAAATTACGATTTATTTAAAATAGTTTGCGGTTCTGTGATGTTTGTGAATATCAAGAATATTTTTATTATTAAACGGTTTTTATTAACTTCACCGCGTATCAACTGTCGTCGATGCTTCAAATCTTGTGATTGATTTTTCGACCACTTCTATTGCACCGAAATCAATAAAATTTGGAACTCTTATCAAGTCCCCATGACAATGCAATATTATAATATTTGTATCCTTGTATCCTCAAAGCCTGATGCTGCAGACGTACTGCTTACCTTAACCGAGAGTGTTAGACACGTGAAAATGAAAGTATAGCATGTTTGGCATAATCAAATACTAACAGCCTAATCTTGACTTCCAACTCCTCACTCCTGATGCTGCAGTACTGCCTACAGTAACCGCAAGGATTATCTTTTATCGATATCTTGATTGTAAAGAAGTTCTTTTGATATGAAGTAAAAATATGCGAATTTAATACTAATGTCGAACTCCTCAAATCTGATACTCCAGTGTTACTGCCTGCCACAACCGCTAGGTTTAGCGATATGTAGATTTTGAAGTACTGCTTTAGACATTCATTAGGCAGAAACAAACGGATTTAATTATCATCATCATCATCATATCAGACGAAAGGCGATCACTGGTGAATATAGGCCACCCACAAAGATTACCACAAGAACCGGCCCTGTGCCACCCGTATCCAGCGACCTTCACCAGGTCATGAGTCCACCTTGTGGGGGGCCTACCCACGCTGCGCCTTCCGGTACGTGACCGCCACTCGAGAACCTCACCGCTCCAACGGCCGTCGGTTCCACGCGCGACAAGCCCCGCCCACATCAGTTTAGCGATATAAAGAGCTATATCGGTTACTTTGGTACTGCTGGTCTCATTTCTAATCCGATCTCGCAGAGCGACTCTTAGCATAGGCCTCTCCATTGCCCTTTTGGTGACTTGGAGCCTTCTTATGAGGCCCATTGTAAGCGACCGCGATTTAGTACCGTATGTCATTACTGCAGCCCGCCGGCTGATAGATACATAGGGTCACGACTGATAGAGTGACAGCGTGAGTGATTCGCGTAGGGCGAGCCGTCGGGCCTGCGTCTCTCCAGCTTGAGCTGATAGAGTGACAGCGTGAGTGGATCGCGTAGGGAGAGCCGTCGGGCCTGCGGCCCTCCAGCTGATAGACTCACAGCGTGAGTGGTTCGCGTAGGGTGATCCGTCGGGCCTACGGCCCTCCAGCTGATAGAGTAATAGCGTGAGTGAATCGCGTAGGGCGAGCCGACGGCCCTACGGCCCTCCGGCTGATTGACTCATAGCCTGGTTCGCGTAGGGCGGACCGTCGGGCCTGTGGCCCTCCAGCTGATAGACTCACAGCGTGAGTGGTTCGCGTAGGGTGATCCGTCGGGCCTACGGCCCTCCAGCTGATAGAGTAATAGCGTGAGTGGATCGCGTAGGGAGAGCCGTCGAGCCTGCGGCCCTCCAACTGATAGAGTGACAGCGTGAGTGAATCGCGTAGGGCGAGCCGTCGGGCCTGCGGCCCTCCAGTTGATAGAGTGACAGCGTGAGTGGATAGCGTAGGGAAAGCCGTCGGGCCTGCGGCCCTCCAGCTGGTAGAGTGACAGCGTGAGTGGATAGCGTAGGGAGAGCCGTCGGGCCTGCGGCCCTCCAGCTGATAGAGTGACAGCGTGAGTGAATCGCGTAGGGCGATAGAGTGACAGCGTTAGTGGATCGCGTAGTGAGAGCAGTCGGGCCTGCGGCCCTCCAGCTGATAGAGTGACAGCGTGAGTGAATCGCGTAGGGCGAGCTGTCGACTCTCCAGCTAGTAGACTGACAGCGTGAGTGGATCGTGTAGGGCGAGCCGTCGGGCCTGCGGCCCTCCAGCTGATAGAGTAATAGTGTGAGTGGATCGCGAAGGGAGAGCCGTCGGGCCTGCGGCCCTCCAACTGATAGAGTGACAGCGTGAGTGAATCGCGTAGAAATGTGTACAGTATACAAATTTTTACTTGATTTTCTCAATAAACCAAATCGATTGATATATTCCTTATTGTCAGGTACTTATTGTATGAATAACACGTCCACTTGAGACACTTCAGGCATTCAAGCTTACATTAACCACGCCCAGCCTTTGGTTTTCATTTGTCGATCGAGATATTTAATAACATTTTTTTAGTGTCGGATTTCTAAAAATATCTATTCAGCAGGGATTTGCCTCCCGTTACACATAAAATAATGTCCATTACGTTTACATATGTGTCGTGATTCGAGATGAAAGCGCGAGAGTATAAGCGCTACTTAGCATGCATAATTTGCATTACATATTATAAACAACATCTTTGATCTCGAATAGGTAGGTATAGTATCAGAAATTATCTTAAAAATTGCACTAAAAACTTGAAAATAAAATAGGTAAAAAAAGTTTTAAGTTAAACGGTTTTTATTGCACCAAAAACTAGAAAATAAAAAATTATTGTATCTAACCGTAGATGCTACTTTCTGTAGATTACTCACGTGAAACTATTATCACTGTAGTCTTCCCAAGTCGGATGCTGAAAGCTACGTTTAGCCTCTATGTCAGTGGATTAAGCGTTACCTAATCGGAAACTTTTACCAAACTAAAATAAAAACGTGGGGCGTTATTATAAAGAAACGTACAAGTTCAAAATATGTAATTATAGCTTTAATTTCGCAATTAATCATCCATGTATTCCATCACTTCTACGGAGTTAAATAGCTTTTATCAAGGCCAGAACAAAACTTATTACACTATTCCTGTCTTGATTTCTATGTGTGTTCTTAAATAACTATAGTGACTTAATCACAATTGCGCACGCCCCACGTTTTTATTTTAGTTTGGTAAAAGTTTCCGATTAGGTAACGCTTAATCCATTGACATAGAGGCTAAACGTAGCTTTCAGCATCCGACTTGGGAAGACTACAGTGATAATAGTTTCACGTGAGTAATCTACAGAAAGTATCTACGGTTAGATACAATAATTTTTTATTTTCTAGTTTTTGGTGCAATAAAAACCGTTTAACTTAAAACTTTTTTTACCTATTTTATTACAAAACACACCACGTTCTAATAGACCGCTAGCAGGTACATAGGTACTATTGTTGGTAACCTAATAACGCTTATTTACCTATAGCTATTTATAAGTCTTAGCATCCTATAAAAACGCAGAAGCTTGAAAATAGCGCCCGAAAATAGAGCGTATTAACTAAAGTACTTTGAAAAGCGAGGTACAGAACTAATACAGTAGTTCTAGGTAACTAACTAGTTTCAAATACAGAAATTCACTCGATTTTCGCTTCGTCAAGTGGGTTCGATTCCACTTTGTTCAAATATCTATGACTTCCAGACTTTCATGCAGATTACATTAGTGATACCTATACTTCAAAGTAAAACTATAAAGTAACCATGGCTATTCCAGAGACGGATAGGTGCGGTGGAAGTGAAGTAAAATTATGGTTTTGTTATACTTTAGAACATCTTTTTACAAAACATTTAGAAGTATCGATGCGACTTGTTAAGGAAAGCTCGATACATGGCTGCTCTCACGTCATCAGCCTCTCACTGCGGAACGTGGGTTTTTCATATTAGGTAAGTAAGCGGTACTAATTAGGATAGGCCTATAATGGCTGGTCTATTTAGAGGAATAAACTCTGCGGCTTAAAGATCCACTATTAAGATCCAGGACACATTAAAATACCTAAATAAGACTAGGTATCATCTTGATTGCAAAACCTAAATCCTCTCCATTAAGCGCTATATACTTATTATCATCATCATTTTCAGCCATTTATCACCCACTGCTGAGTATGCCTCTTCCTGTACGCCGCTGCACGCTGGTCCCAGTCCTGGGTGCAAGGGTACAAGTTGCCAAGCGCTAACGCTCAATCGTCAATCGTAAACGAAAGGCAGCTAACTGTCTTTGTCGCACTAATACGAAAGAGTGATAGAGAGGGAAAACTACCATACAGTACTGGAGCATTCCACGAGAATGTCACTTACGTGACGCTTATACTATCTATGGCAGCTACGTTAAACAAATGCTCAAAGTTAGAAAAAACTGTGTGAACGTGTAAGTTAAGTCCCGAGATATTACCACACTAGAACTCGAGTTCCTACCATTTTTAGAAGTACTAAAAAATCACGTTACGTAAGCGACATTCTCGTGGAATGCCCCTACTAAGCGTTAGCTATTGGCAACTTGGCTAAGCATCCTGAGCTATCTAAGGTCAAGCGGGACAAATACAACTATGAGGTAAATTCAACTAATGGACTTTTAATCTGTTTTTAAGAAGTTTTTGAAGATACCTAGAACATTCTTTGATTTATTTCAAAAGCAACACAATACAGTAGTAGGTAAGTATGGTCTTTTTACAAATTAAGAGTAGTTAATTTCAATTAGTCGGATTTACCTCATAGTTGCATTTGCCCCGCATGACCTTACTATTGACCATTTATTAATTATAAATAATTTCATAAGCTTTTGCCGTGTGGTGACGGCAGTAAGAAAACATTTGTCACCACCCCAACCCCTCCTGCGGGTGTCGTAAGAGTCGACTAAGGGATTGAAGTGTCACTGACCACTATTTGATAAATATTGATGATGGGCAGCAGCGTCATCATAAGCTTACCTTAATCCCGGTAAGGTGGTCAACAGTTGGCCTTCAGCGGTGACCCAGTGGACGTCCGGCGTGGGGTGGCCCGTGGCGCGGCAGGTTGCGTGCGCGCCGCGCGTGGCCGGCCACAGGATGCGCGACGGCGGTTCGACCACGAAGTGTGGCCGTTTGTCGCTTGTCGCTTTCGCCGCTGCCAGAACCGCCAGCACCCATGTCAAAACGAAACCTGATGATGAAAGATTGTATGAAATTTTGAGTAAAAGCAGCGTGCTCAAGATAAGTATTCCACAACTGACTTGTATAGAAGGTAAGTACGGTACGTAGCCTTGCACATCGAAAAGTGTACATTTCTCGAAACAGGGGCAGTTTCCCGAAAAAGATCTATGATCTACACGTTTCATATTACAATCGCCATCAGATAAATAGGTATATAAATATATCGGACCGGCCAGGGTGCTCAATATTATCTAAGTAGACCAATTGCCATGGCGTTAAAAATTATGCCTCCATCCTATTGGAGGATGCATATGTGCATACTGGCAATCATAGTAATCTGTATTACGAAAGATGTTTGAATTTACCATAGTAACGGAATATTTATGTTTTTGTACACTCTGTCATGTCGCCTTGAACGAAATATACATTAGCCACGATAACTAGCTTATTATTGTACTATCGAGTTCCACTATTCTACTGCAGTCCCTCATTTTTCTAATACATCCATGCATGTTTAGATATTTTTAAACACCGTGCCCGCTCCGATATATCTGATCATAAAGGTACCGGGTCGCTGCAAAAGTGCGTAACTGGGTAATTTATTCCTTAATTCATAAAGGAATCGACCTAAAAGTAGGAGAAATATATTTTATAGCTTCAACATCTATGTAAGAAATACTACACTACTATGAATGTTTGTGAAGTCTTTAAAACTTTGCACATAAAACATGGCTTCCCTACCGATTCGAAAAACAAGACTACCTTCTTGATTTATTAGCCAA
Source organism: Thaumatotibia leucotreta (assembly GCA_025490895.1). Lineage (NCBI taxonomy): Eukaryota > Metazoa > Arthropoda > Insecta > Lepidoptera > Tortricidae > Thaumatotibia > Thaumatotibia leucotreta. The sequence continues at coordinate 11,137 of JALPQI010022084.1, forward strand.
GCTACAATGTATCGCGTAGGAGTAAAACGTAGCAAGAGTGTAAATTTTGTGTGCGTTCTACATCTTTATGACTGTGAACTGTACTACCTGTGTTAAATAGCTGCTTGCCACGGAACTAAGCGATGTGTACTTTCTTCTTAGAATTGTTCTTGCTTCCTCGATCACGATATATTTATACAGAAATGATAGGAGACGAAACTTACGCTAAGCAACTTGTTGGTTACCATTGCTTTAAAGTAGTTTAAAGAAAGCTCGCGAAGAGAACGTAAAAGAGAAATACAACTACTCGTTGTCGGTATGTTCTAGACGTAGCAGTAAAAGTAGAAGAAATTATGAAACCAAGCTGTACCTACTTTTAAAGTCTTTTAACCTTTTCGACGTCACGACAGAATCACCAAAGTGTCAAAACGTAACGAAGTACGTTTATATTGCCGTGTGGATCGGTCTTTGCCGATTTACGTGCGGTGTCGATACATCAGTAGACGTCCAAAAGGTTAAACACTTTTTTACGATTATCTTATAACTTCTGTAGACAGTGGCATTCACAACACGAACAAGCGTGAAGTGATTCAGTGAATATTGTAGTTAACATAAATATCATGGGATGAACATTCGCTCAATTAAAACTTGTGTTGTCGATATTAAGCGACGAAATATAAAATATTTAGATACATATAAATACGTAAATACATACAACACAACCAAGGAACACACATTTGTGCTACACAAACACCAATACCTACAAATGCCTTTGGGACCTCCAGCTTCGTAGGCAAGATCACTACTAACGGAGGCCATCAGTATGTCAACTCATTCACATCACATCACATCATCAGCCTATGTTAGTCCACTGCTGGACGTAGGCCTCTCCTATTAACTAATATGCGTATAGACGCTTTAATAGGTAAATGCCCATAATCGCCACGCTGGGCAAGTGGATTGGCGATCGCAGTAATGTGTCCACTATGATAACGCTAAGGTTGTCTGGAAGAGACCGCTTTTTAGCGATAAGGCCGTCTTTTTGTGACCTCTGTTTTTGTATTTGTTTTGTTTTGTGTACTTTTATTTTTTATTACGTGTGAGGTGTGCAATAAAGATTTTTGTGTTGTATATTATAACGCTGATGCCCATCATCAATCTTATAGAATGGTCAGTGGCACTTTAATCCCTTAGTCGACTCTTACGACACCCGCAGAAGGAGTTGGGGTGGTGACAAATGTATTCTTACTGACGTCACCACACGGCAAACAACTCATTACGGATTAATATTTGGTGAGATAAAAACTGTCGGTATGCGTTATCTTTGCAGTCGACTGTACCTAGAACACCTTTGAAAGCTAACCGGCCGTCAGAATGGGTAGTAAATAAAGAGGCCGCGCAACATACGCCGGAGATTCTGATTTATGTTATGGACTGCCATAACACTATATCTTTAAAATGCCGATTTTGAAGCAATTTTTAAAGCTGGTCGTTCTAGTCCGTTATTGAACGGATTTTATGGTTCATAACGGGGTTCAAGTTTTATACCGTGTGTTGCCATTATGCTGGCTTTATAGAAACTGAGCAATTATTTAATTATACACTCACATTACTAATGCTTGGTTGTCACGTATTGCAATAATCACCTAATTAAAATTTTCAAAACAATCAACTTCAACCGATTTTTCCAGGATCTTATCATCTGCGGTTTCCATCATTGGTTTCCTATTATCAAACTCTACTTTCTGAATGCAAATTCTTGTAAATTAATGAAAATTACCAAAAGCGCCATATATAGTTTTTTTTACTTACTATACCTAACATTTGAAGAAATTCCTCGATTTCTCCAAGCTCCCATCATCAGACCCCAACTTCGTGCCAACGGGACCATCTCGGGGCTATACACGTTCGATCACAAAAAAAAATCGCTTCACGGTTCTCGGAGATATCGGGTAAGATACATACATACAACAAAAAAAAAGCAGTCGAATTGAGAACCTATTTGTTTTTTTTTAAGTCGCTTAAAAATCTGTAACCGCTTATTTTAATAGTACATTGTGCATCAAGGGAGGTAAGTACGGAATTACTAACGAGAGTGTTAGAAGCCCGACGCCATTAGGCGGAGGGCTTTTATGACTCGAGTTAGTATTCCGCTTACCGACCGTGATGCATACAATGTTTTTCATCACACTTGCCAACCAAAAAATAAGTTTTAAGACATAATATTATTAAATGACGTACTAACATTTCTATTACTCCCTAGGGAATTTCACTTTTCTATTACTCCCGCTACGCGCGCAAGCAATGGCGCGCTTAGACAGCAAGTGTGATGAAAAAGTACAGTACATAGTCGTAGTTAAAACTTAACGTTTATTATTTCTTGACACTGCCAAGTCACAGCATTTGGTAACAAAGCAGTATAGATCTACACGGGTTATATTTAGCATGAGACAGGAATAAAATTACTTGAACACATCTTTTACATTTTGTACCTATAATTTTAAAAGTTGGTGTGATTATATTATGTCACATACATATACCAAAGAAAAAAGACTTCACCAACGTCTGAGGTAGAATTCGATCCAGCATCCTCAGTTTTCGCGGCTTATGCCTAAACCATTCAGTCGAATGTCAGTAGTCGAATGGTAACCCCACCATGACGTAGGTACTAATGCGGTTCAGTTTAGGTCGAGAGAAAGGGACAAGACTATACGAGTCATATACCACTGTCCCTTTCCCTGAACCTAAACTGAATCGCATTTGTACGTCATGGTAACCCCCAGGTATTCAATCTCTTGAAAGATTCGAATCCCCCCTCGAACGTTAGTAAACTTATCTTGAAACACCGAAACCCGCTGTACGTAGGCAACGGGACTGCAGATTTTAAATTCATGTGAAAAAGTAAAATAGTATTTTTCATCGTATAAAACAAAGTCAAACATTTCTAAATTACACCTTCTAGTTAAAAGTTATACCTACCGAGCCCGTTATATTTTTAATTAGCTGAAGGAAATTAAAAATCTCACTAGTGCCTACTTATACTTTGACAGGTATTTATATAGGTAGGTATTTATATTATAGGTAGTTGA
>JALPQI010022085.1:0-21992 GCA_025490895.1 Thaumatotibia leucotreta
TATGAAGTTTTAAACATTTGGTTCGCAGTTATAACAATGTACTGAAAAAAATAAAAACAAGATGGTGCTCAAAACGACTCTTTTATGAATTCATTAAAACTCCTAAAATTTAGCATTACAAAGTACATGAATGCAAGTTTTACTATTTTTACCTACAAATCAATCATTTCAATTTTTTAAATGAAATGGATTTGATTGTAACTATAGATGAAGACTGGAATTCGTTCCCAGACTATCCTAAAGATTAAAGTAACACAACATTGGTTTTCAAACATTGATTATGTTGATTATTTACATAATTCCAGCAAATTTTCTAGGTATTATTTTTGTAATCAGGAACTGTGGACACTCAGCCATATGTTTTTGTAGTCATGTCCAAAAATATGTTAATGATTGTGATACTTGTGTATCGAACATACTTTGACTTTCGCGTATCTACACCTAAACGTCAAGCATTATTTTAGGTTTATCACCTGTAAGGATAGTTTGTAAGTGTGCTAATAAATAAAATAAAATAAATAACCCATCTCAAAATGCGACGTTAATTTATAAAGGTGTTAAAAAATAAAATGTTTTATACCCCTGGAATGTCACTTTAACATTGACTTTATAATGTCATGTCATTGTCATAGATTGTTTACATTTTTGATCTCGAATTCCATTTCAGAGCTTAAGCGCAACCGATTGACAACTTGGCTAAGCATCCTGTGGCCTATACCACAAAACTTTACAAGCGTACAATTCTACAAAACTGTGTAAATTCCCATACATAAAGTTGACAATTTTGTAGAATTGTACGCTTGTAAAGTTTTGTGGTATAGATAGGGGCCTGGTCTCCATTATCAAGCACGGATTGAAAATGAATTGGATAGGCTTTAACATGTCACGCCTAGTGACTAAATACACGTGAGTTTGACCGTTTAGTTACATGTATAGTTATAATGTTTCAAGAAAGTTTAAATTCAATTCATGGGGATATTACCTATTATATGAGAAGTTAAGCTTCATAAGAAAAACCGATAATTACGATCCGCTAGAAAAGTCTAAGTTTTAATGAACCTCTTCATGTTTACTGTTTGCTCCAACTTCAACGATTTCTGATTATAGTCGTTTACTTTAATTGAGAGCAAATTTAACCTTTCCTTGTAAGTTTTAATTAATTTCTCTAGAAATCTTCTTAATGAGCGAAGTTTTTATTTAGACAATTTCATTGATTGCCAAATAATAAAAATAGTAGTGCCTAAACGGCAGTATAAGTAATTGGAAAACATTACGTATGTAGCTGTGAGCCTCCGTAGCCTAGTTGGTAGTGACACTGCCTACGAAGCTGGAGGTTCCGGGATCGAATCCCGGCGGCGAGGGCATTTTTGTGTATTTATGTATGTATCACAAATATTTATTCCTTGGTCGTGGCTGTCTATGTATATAAGTATGTTTAATGTAGGTATATAATATATCAATTATATTATATAATTATATATATCGTCGCTTGGTACCCACATCACAAGCCTTAATTGAGCTTACCGTGGGACTAAGTCGATTTGTGTAAGAAGTCCCAAGATATTTATTTTATATTTCAATATTCCCTGGAATTTACTATAAAAAGTGCTTTTAGTGTTACCTGCGGTGTTAAAATATCGTAGTAATAATTGTAATAAATATTGGAAGGAAGGCGCTTTGAGGTGGTTTCACTTGGACATAAATAATCTGTGACTTGAATGAAACTCAGGTTGCGCGAAGGTATGTAATAGGCAGTGATCGGCACTATGGGTGCAAAACTTTAACACAACTTCTAGACATGAAATGTAGTAACACTTAAAACCAAGAAAAATACGATTTTTATTGTAAAAGTTATATCCAATTTCATTGAATGAAGGAATCCCGGATTTCCAGTATTTGTGTGTACCTATGGTTATGTATATTTTTATGGATTTAAATGTTTTTGTATACACTTGACAAGTTTTCTTGAAGTTTTGCATCGATTGTGCCGATCACTGTTAATAAGCTAAAACTACAGTATTAACATTCACGGCTATTTGCCGCTCGTCACGCCCGCAGCAGTCAGATATATATGAATAAATATATAAATATCATGAGTAAGTCTGACATAAATCGATGCACATATCCTCAATTAATGCTTGCGTTGTGAGTAGGTAATAAAGCGATGATATATTCACAAAGAATGTAACCTAAATATATAAAATCTAAAATTGATTTATGCAGTAACCATGTAAGTCCAATGAAGCTCGACAGCCCGCTCGTATCCAGTCGAGGACATAACATAACGTAACATAACATGTATGTCCACATTTGGCATGTTATATTTCCAATATTGAGTAATTTCAGATTATACGTTGTTTCTTCTAGGTGATTTTGAATTTACGGTTTGTTGTGTGTTGTTTTTACTGTGATTAAACAAATTATTCCCATTAAAAATCAATATCAGTGCGATATATTAACGAGGTGAGTGAAAATCGTGAAAGTTAAATAAATAAACCTTACTCCAAGTCCGTTCAAATATAAACACATACGTAGGAAAATACATTTCAATTAAAACGAAATTATTAATTCTCATTGTTTCTCAGCATCTCATCAACAAATATATTCTCCCTCAAATATTTGCTCTCCACCGGGTTTCGCAATATGATACAATTAAATATGTATCATAATTTAATTAACAAATAGACACATGTACGACACAGTTCCCACGGCACGCCCCAGTGAAATGTCAATCATAATTGACTATAAATGAACGCCGGCCACATGTTTCTATTATATACAGAGTGCCCTGAAAACTTTTGATAAAATAGAGGAAGAACAGGCTATACTTAGTTCCAGGTTTCTTTAGAAATTCTAAAACGAAAATACACATTTTTTCCTCAGTTTTTTTTAAAGATCTCTGTGATCGTAACAGACAATACATGCAGTAATGCGCAAAATTCTATGGTTATTTACAGTGGCTATCAGATATATCGAAGCAGCTAGAATGCTCAAAAACATCTGAGCAGGCCTCTATCGCCACGATTTTTTCGTGTTAGGGCGCATTTTTCAGCACCGAAGGTTTTCCGGTATTTAAAACCAGAAAAGTTACATTACGTATGTATTTTGATTATGTTTCAGTCTAAATTATGTTGCACTTGTGAGATACATATTTATTAAGATTAAGTTACAGTTTTTACGTCTAGTTCCATTACGTTTTCACTTTTAATCTAATAGTTTATACAATGAAATAACAAGGTAGTTTTAAAAAACTAGTTTAAATAATGAACGTCACGTGACCATAGCTGCCAGTACACAAATAATATAAGTTTTACAATTTATCATAAGCAATTGCAATGCATTGACAACAATAAAATTACTATTTTAAAAATATGTACCGGAATAAACGCAAAGTTTATTGTAGTCAATTGATTTACATACGAACCTTAATACGCCAACCGGATGTACTATTATTCTTGCCTTACAATCGTCTATCAATTTATCCATAGCTTATAAGAAATCTAGATAAAATATGTATTAGCCGAGATAATTTATTATAGATTTGCTTAATTTGAATGTAGTCCTACAATACTAATATTTTATTATGAACATAACCGGATGTATGGTAAACATCCGATTATCGTTGTGGCGCCATTTTAGTTGAAGAAGTGGTAAGGGCAAATCAATATAAAAGTGAATGTCTGGCAGTTAGGGGCACTTGTTCGACAGGAGACCGACGAGAAAGAAGTTAAGTGTCAATTTTGTTATATTTTCTACTACTGTATTATTGTTAACCAATCAGATGGTGTAAATGTTCAAATAGATAAAATGTATAATATTAAATTCTAAATAAATTATTAATTAAATTATGTTGCAACTTATACACCAACTGGTTACTGTGTGAAGTACTTGCCTAACTATAATTTTGCTGCTTTTGCTATAGCTATGAGAAATATATTGATAAACTACCTATTGCTGTTGTTGCTAGATAAATAATAATAGACGTACAATTTGTAATATTTTATTATTGGCATTTCCAAATCTAGTTATTAACCTTTATACAAATAAAATAAGCTTAATTATATGAAAACGGTATTAATCAATTTTACCTAAATCTCCTTAAAGTCTCCTTACACATCCGAATAGGATCCTAAAAAATAATAGCTTACTATTCAAAATCTCTCACACTCAAGTTTATACACAATCTAGTTGCTTATTTTATTTCAATACGATAATTTCATATTTGATATGGTGATTAAATAGGTGATATAAAATGTAGGTGATTTTTGACGAAAAGCGTAGGTACTATAAAGTAAACAAAAATACGTCAGTCCAGTTTGAGCTACCTTGACGTAAATTGCTGGGACACCCTGTAAATTCGTTTTGACAGATCACGAACCTTGGCATTAATTGATTTCTCTTCGCTATCAGTGGGTCTGTTTGCCTCCCTGGTTTGCTATTTTAGTACAAGCATGGCTAATTTAACATTTGATCCACAATTCGGAGTTACTTGTGACTAATCATACAACATGTTTTATTTAATAAATAATTAAAAAACCGGCCAAGAGCATGAATTGTCGGGCCATGCTCAGTGTAGGGTTCCGTAGTTATTCTAAAACGGCGGGGCCGTTTATAGGAAAGTTTGTTTTTTTTTATACCACGTCGGTGGCAAACAAGCATACGGCCCGCCTGATGGAAAGCAGTCACCGTAGCCTATGGGCGCCTGCATTCCCAGGGGTGTCACATGCGCGTTGCCGACCCAATAAGAACTTGTACACTCCTCTTTTGAAGAACCCCATACTGTAGTCCAACGGGAAAACCTCGGAAAATCTCTGTGGAGCTCATTCCACAGACGGACCGTCCGCGGGAGGAAGTTCCTCTGAAACCGCACGGTGCGCGACCATTTAGGTTGCAAGGTGTGAGGATGAGCGCCCAGTCGGTGGCGAGCGGTGCGATGATGAAAAGTGGACGTTGGCATCATGTCGAACAGTTCTTCAGAGCACAACCCATTGTACAGACGATAGAACACACATAAGGAGGCGAAGTCTCTCCTTAGACTTAAGGGTTCAATACCGCCTGTGAGTCTGGGATCGTCGACTATTCGGACAGCTCGTCTCTGAACCGAGTCAAAGGGTGCAAGTATTCTATAAGCCCACTATTCTTGATTTTTTCCATATTTTTTGGACCTACGGATCAAAAGTAAGAGGGGGACACCATTTTTTTTTCTTCTGGAGCTATTATCTCCGAAAATATTGACTTAAGAAAAAACTTTCTCTCAAGACCCTTATTGTTAAAAGATCTATTCAATGATACCCCACACTATAGGATTACAACAATAAAAAAAAATCATCCCCACTTCACCAGTACCCGAAAAAAAATATTTTTCTAGTTTTTATTGTATCACTTTCTAGGCATGATTAATTATGTATACCTGTACCAAATTGCAGTTTCCGAGTATTAACGGCCACTGAGCTATGCTGCGGACAGGCGTACAGACGGACATGGCGCAACTATAAGGGTTCCGTTTTTGCCATTTTGGCTACGGAACCCTAAAAAGACCGGCCTCATACAAATCAAGTTTGTTTACATCATTTCTCTGCCTATAATTCTAGCACGATCCTTCCAAAATATTAATTTTATTTATTTTTGAGAGAAACATCTATAAACATTTGTGATCGTGATGAATCACATATGTACGAAAAATAAAATATATCAATTAGGAAGTATTTTTTATAAGCAGTAATAATTATACAGTTCATCAGCTTAGTTGTCAAATTAATCATTTCGTGGCCACAAAACCATAAAATTTAAAAATCTTCAAAAATTGCCGCAATTATTGTCATATTTATTTACGTGAGTTATTTGACCTACACTCGCTTTTTATAAAATGTTGCAAAATTACATAAAAAATTCAACGTGTCATAATATTTTTTAATACACATTTTGTAAAATACTTACATATTCCCTGGTGTAAAGTTCACCGGATTTTTTTTAGGACAAACAAAATCGGAGATGAAATTTTAAATATCAAATGTAGTACGGTCAAACCGTACATCATTTTACCCTAAATTCGCAATTCAAGTAGTATCGCTGCATTTTTGGTATGTTGTTTAAACACCAAAGGGCAGTATAAAACCACATTTTGCAAGCAAAAAAAAGTTGTGCTAGCTGCGCAGTACGTGAAAAATTGCGAAATTTACGGTAATTTTTCAGTTTCTGACGGTCAAACATTACTTTAAACTCGCAAAGCATGCAGTATAGCTGCATTTTTGGTATGTTGTTTAGACACTATTTAGCACGACTTTTTTTTGCTTGCAAAATTTGGTTTAATAGTGCCCTATAGTGTCTAAACAACATACCAAAAATGCAGCGATACTACTTAATTTGCGAGTTTAAAAGAAATGTTTGACCGTACTAATGGGAATCGGTATTTAGAATTTCATCTGGGGAATTTTTTGAGTAGTAATTTTGTATATGAAAATAAATTGTTTCCTATAGCTTACCATGCCGCTACCCAGGCCGTTTAAGCCCAGCTTTAAGTGCTAACCACCGATTATCCAGATTATATGACTGCACTAAATCATCTCATGGTTAGCCCCTTTCTTTGCTCTGCGAGTCCTGAACTATGAACTATTTATAAAATGGATCGCCTTTAACAATAGGTGTCTTTTGGGGCCTTAAAAGGAATTTTGTAAAAATAACCAGTCCGTTGTACATAAAGCTGAAAAATGTAAATCTTTATGTAATTTTATTACTGTAGGTGTTTTCCATATTTGAGCATTTCTCAAAAAAATTGTACATTTGGATCACATCTTAGATTTTGATAAAAATTGATAGGCTGGTAGTCATTTCCCAAAATGTCCCAAAATGTTTGTATGAAACATTCCTTTTTTGATACCGAAAATGTATAGAAATCTGAAATTCCATACAGACTTCCTGGGACATTTTGAGTAATGTGAAGGATCTATTCCTTACAAATTTTCACTGTGATTGGACAATACGACATACGTTCTACTTATAATATAATGCTTGCATAAGCAAAGATATAGAAGTGGCCTATATCCAGCAGTGAATTGAAATAGGTTAATAAATAATAAATAAATATCTTGGGACATCTTACACAAATCAACGTAATCCCACGGTAAGCTCGATTGAGGCTTGTGATGTAGGTACTAGGCGACGATATATATAATAGATAGATATATATAGATACTTAAATATACATAGACAGACAGCCATGACCAAGAAACAAATATTTGTGATAAATAAATACACAAATAATGCCCTCGCCGGGATTCGAACCCGGAACCTCCAGCTTCGTAGGCAGGGTCACTACCAAGTAGGCTACGGAGGCTGACAATGAATTAACTCATCATCATCATCATTTCAGCCATAATATCAACTGCTGAATATACGCTTCCCCTTTGGACCTCCACGTATACGGGTTAGAAGCTTACTGCATCCAGCGTCTCCCGGCGACCTTCATAATTAGATAAAATATGATGTACTACATACATAGAGTATAAAACATTTTGAAATATTGCGCTATACCTATCGGGAATTTTCAAAAAAAACGATTTCAATCCCTGCCTAACCTATTCAGTATTAGGCTGGGTTTCCACCAGATATGTGCGAGGACACCTATTAATGACTCGAGCGAGGTGTCATTTGTATGGAAACACATCCTCGCACGTCTCTGGTGGAAACGTAGCCTTATTCTCGTTTCTATTCCATTTTAATCTCCTGCCGCTCGCTCAAGAGATTCCGAACCCAGACTTACACGTTTAAGTTGTATTGACACTGTAAGTAGGAATGACAATGCATTGATAAGTGAAACGAAACAGACAGACAATTGCAAGTTTCGAGGTAAGCTCTTAGATACACGGCCACGTCTAGACGAAACAATAGCACGTTAGCTGCTGATACTGAAGTAAGCTGGAATTAGGGGCCTTTAGAACAGACGATTGCATAAAAAAGAAAATTCAATTTAAAAAACCTGCCTTCATCACCATAGCCTACATTAGTCCACTGCTAAACGTAGGCCAGACCCAGGCCAGTATATTATCTTCTCATGGGAACTTAGGGAATATGCCCTTTTCCGCATCTTATTTTTAAGAAGTCGGCATGTTTGTAGCACATTTTAAATACGTAGTATGTGGGCCAATCAACTTTTACATCCACATATTTTCTGTCTCCTGCGTTACTTTTCATGAACTTACAAATGTACGTGAATTAATACTATACACATATTATTTACAATGAAAAACCTTTGGAACTTAAATTTATCGATACTATCGATGTGAACTTGTGTGAGGCCTAACGCATGTACAATTAATTTATAAGCATTTTTTCTAGCAAACTTGATGAAATTGTCACCTGCGTTACGGGAAAAAATTGTGTCGATCAAAAAGTTGATTGGCCCATGTATGCTACACATCTATACGTACTTTATTTTGTTTTGAAAAATGACGTATCGTATCCGTCGCGCTTGGTGAAAGAAATATTGAAAACCATTTCAGACGACTGCCTTCATACATTTGCTTTGAAAAGTAAAATATCTTACTATGGGAACTTTAGTTAATATGCAATTTTGTGCATCATATTTTTAAGAAGTAGGCATGTTTGTGGCCCATTAAATAAGTAGTAAATAGATGCCACTCGTGACCAGCAGGCTGGTAAACATTTCGCTCAGCGAATAAGTATTGCCATACAACGTGGCAATACAGCCAATCTTTTATTTACATATCGACGCTGGAAAGGAGAAATTGGATAAGCGACATTTTTGAAGATATTGAGTTATACACACCGTTAGAATCGGCAAATTTTTCCGCGTCGAATGAGCTAGGTTTCGTATCCATCTGACAACTTTTGTGTCGCTTATCCCATCGGTGATTTAGAGAACTTTCCATCATTTTTTACTACTAAACGACTTGGTTTTTGACAACTTTTAAGAAAATGGAGATTAGATAAAATACAATTCAACATAATGAATCTTGGATTATTTTACCTATTTGTCATGACAGGTTAAATTTTACTTGGATATTTTTGCTGTGTAACAACTAATCATCACTTGTGGGTTAGCTATTTCTACCTGACTGTATGATATGTTCTCATGTCGTTTGGACAATTTTACCTTTATCTTAATTTAAAATTAAAGACGGTTAGACAATATTACTTAACTATGATATCTGAACTATTGGCGTTTATCCATTTTTACCCCTACATTTATTTATGAACCATATGTCGCTTAGGTATCCCTTTTTACCTGAATTTACATTAGAATACTACTGTCACTTATCCTAACTTGCATGAATGAAATGTCAGTAAAAAAGTTAGCAACAATTTGCATACATAAATGTCTGCTATTTTATTCTTTGTCACGTTATGTAGAAACATTTGGCAGAGGGGTTGTCCTGACAATTTTTACTCTGCGTTAAATAAAATGTTTTTGGAACTTTAATAAATAAAAAGAAAAAAAGAAATAGGTACTAACTAAAACTATTTTTTAAGTGTTATCATAACGTAATACGATGGATAAACATACCAACAGGTACGGTTGTTAAAAGTAGATAGTTTTCAAGTGCCTCGTTTGTAGGTAGGTACTAACTATTGTTGGCTCAATAACGAGTTATCCTTGTTGATTTTGCATGTTTTAACCCTTAAATGCAGGACCTTGACAAAGATTTTTTCTAATTTGAATTCTGACATGTTGACATGTTGTCTGACATATTGACATAAAGAGAAATGATCTCAAATAGAAAAACAAAATATATTTGTTTTTAATACTTAACAATAACTATTACTTACTCATATACTTACCTACTTTTTGGAATAAAGTTATAAAAATACCTAAAACAGTGTCTTTCTTTTTTCACGTGTAAGTAAATTCGTTTACTAGTCACGGAATGTTACTCTTGTAATTGAAATGACTGACTATGAAGTCTAAAATAGTTTCTCATTTTAAGTATGTGGATATTTCTTACTGATATATTTATGCTATTTTTTTCAATTTATATATTTTTACCCGAATATAAAATAAGCCACATCGGCAGTTAGATAATTTAACATGATGAATTTGTTATGTAAGTCTGGGGTGGACTTTTTTACCTTCCTTATTTCTTTTACAACGTGTTGGTTAGATAATTTTACCTGAATCAATTTTTCCTACCATTTTGCTTAAGCGACAGTAAATCCTTAAATAACACTTGAATACGTTAAATAATTAAAACATCACATATAAAACATATTTATGTCCATAAATAATGCTTCAATTATTTGATTTGGCCTCCTAATTCATTTTAATGATTTTTTTTCGAAAATCTCGGCGGTTTTTTGCCTCTCCTGTAAAGTACGCACTGTGTCGCTTATCCAATTTCTCCTTTCCAGCGTCGATATACAAATATAAATTTATTTTTAGTACAGATGGTTCCCTTTTTCAGGCGCTAGTGTGAGAAGTGGCTAATTTTATGTCAGGTCCAAAACTTCGGAGGGCCATCTGTACTAAAAAACGTCGTACGAGACGCGTGCAAAAAGGAAATTCGTAACTCGTGTCGATTTAAAACACTCCCTTCAGTCGTGTTTTAAAACATCGCCACTCGTTTCGAATTTCATATTTTTTGCACTTGTGTCGTAATGTACTATCATTTACCAAAAAGCTAACTACCTACTACATCAAAGTAAATTATAATAACAACAGAGCTTATGAGATACCTAACAAAATACAGTAAGAGTACATTAAAAGCGCAACAATAGCCCTTACACTAGGCCAAGCCTGTATCGTGACGACTGTAAATTTTTGTTTTTTTTTTGTGGTTACTTTTTATTCTACTTTATGTATGTATTTTAAACTGTATACGATGTTGTTATTAATACGCGGTACCTAAGCCACACATCCATGCAGCAAGAATGTATCTACTAATGAATGAGCATAACAAGGAATGCACGTTGATATTACTAACAGATGTCTTTGAGTTGGCACTGCTGCACCCATCAATCTGTCTAATGAGGATGCCAGTTCAACTAATTATTCTTTCGCTGTAAAATAAACATTATTTTTAATAAGATATGTCATTTGAGGTACAAAGAATGTGTAAATTACTTGACACTTTATCAGTGAACTAGATTATTTATTATTTTATCATTATCAGTCGTCAAAAATGCACAAAATTTACGGTTTTCAGAGTCCGCGCAGAGCCTGTTCTATTTCGTAATTACCATCAAGATACTGTTCTTCAGAACATTAGGGTGCGTAGCCAAGATTACAACGATCTGTCGTGAATCGTAAACGAAAAGCAACTGCAAACTGAACGTAAAGCAAGAGTGACAGAGAAAGAGCTACTGAGCGTTAGCTTTTAGAAATTTGGCTACGCACTCATCAGAGGGTCGAAAGTTAAATCCATCTCTCTTTGGTCCTGGAACTTTGTTTTTTCTTTCGTAAATGTCAATTATTCTAGTACCTATTTAACGTAAACTGTACAAGGTGATATGAAAAATTTACAACAAGTAAGTTGGGCCCACGCAAAATAGACACGTTTCATTGCGAGTTGCGGAAAACAGCCAGAATGCAATACAAAATAAAAACTAGTACTTCTAAAACTTGAATTAATTAAAAAAAACCCATAAGAGGCTGATCTAGCTTCCTAAGACCTCACTCTGGCAGCAGTGATGCACTATCTTTACACAATGCTTAATTTATTGTCAGATGTAGTAGGTACATAATCCTCTCCTTTCAAAAATGTCCCAATTCATATTGCTATCTCAATGCTAACTCAATTAACTTCAGTTTCTATTGCACTGACATCGATAAATTTGGAAGCGTGCATCTGAGTCTGTAGATGAAGATATTTCCCTATTATCTGTAGCAGTACCCAACTCCAATTGTACGAGTACCTACACCCAATGAATGAGCTAACCCGTTATACGGGTAAATATTTCGAAAAAATACATCCTTACCTTTCCAGTCCTTGTTAAAATAACCTTCCCATTTATTTTCATAAAAATCTGTCACCAAAAATTCACCGTACCGTTTCACTCTGCACCTCCACATTCGTCCCTCCATTCCGCGTCAACGCAAGCCCTAATTAGTTGACATCCGACACTGAAAGCCCCCTAAACAAAAAAGGCGCATACGCATATAATTTCACTGACACATACGTCCTTTTGACCTGGTATAGTTATCAGCTCCCATAGGAAACTTGGACACAGAGGGAGTAAACCAGGTGTGAAATTGTGGTTTTTGTTTAACTATTTAATTTTGTCACGAGACGGTTTCGTGCTTGTTTTAATTAAAAATTCTAACTGCTTATGCGGGAGAAAATTAAAAACTTGCATTTTAACAGTTCGTTACTTACGCTCCGTCAAAGTGGGGACATCCTTTCAATTGGGTCTGTAAAAAATACTAAAAAGGAAATTATTTTCCCCACCTGGCGGGTGATAAGTAATCAACTCCCCCGCAAGTCTGGTTTTTGAATCGTGTCTAAATTTAACCAATTCGTATAAAAATATTCACAGTAATGGTTATTTTTATGTAACTCGAAATTATCTACGTCAGAATTAAAAGTCAGAGATTAAAAAAAAATCATACGTCGCGCGCCGTGGATTTTGTTAAAAATATTTATAATGATAATAAATAGATATCGTACAAGCCGTGTGGTGACGGCAGTAAGAATACATTTGTCACCACCCCACCTCCTCCTGCGGGTGTCGTAAGAGTCGACTAAGGGATTGAAGTGTCACTGACCACTATTTGATAAAAGATTGATGATGGGCAGCAGCGTCATCATAGTGGACACATTACTGCGATCGCCAATCCGCTTGCCCAGCGTGGCGATTATGGGTATTTACCTCCTAATGCGTCTATACGCATAGTTAATAGGAGAGGCCTACGTTCAGCAGTGGACTATCGCTCTGATGATGACTCAAAACTGAAATTCGGTAACTATGTATACTGCCACTTAGATAGTTTATTATTTATGACATTCCTGCAAAATATAAGTTTTTCGTATTAGTCACGTAAGTCACGTTCTCACACAGCCTTATTTAAAATACATACTCAAATAAAATTATCGTTTGCCTACCCCATTAAAAATAAAAGTGCAACATAAAATATTGGTCACACCAAATACTTAAACAAAAGCGTGTTCAGTTTTTCTCGCACCAAACTAAATCAGTTAAACTTCCTAACAATGTGTTCGACAATATAGCACTAGATATCTCAACATAGCTCTGCAATCGCAAACTTCGCCCTTTTGTTCGCCCCACAACCGAATGTACTAATTAGAACCCCTCCGAAACATTTTCTTCTCCAAAAGGTCTTATATCACTACATATCCAACGGAACATGAGACGTTTTGGTTCTGAGTTTTAAATTATCTGCAGAAAGTTCGAGAACTAGGATGACCTGCGGTGCAGTACCTAGTAGGGTGTAAAATTGTTGCACTCCTTTTGCTTTGCACGGGCGCTGCTGCGAATTGCTTACATTGAAGAAAATGTGCGACAGATACGACTCTGATGTGTACCTAAATACAGTTGTCAGCAGATAAATATAAATAAATAAATATCTTGGGGACATCTTACACAAATCAACCTAGTCCCACGGTAAGCTCAATTAAGGCTTGTGATGTGGGTACCAGGCGACGATATATATAATAGATAGATACGTATAGATACTTAGATACATACACAGCCACGACCAAGGAACAAACATTTGTGATAAATAAATACACAAAGAATGCCCTCGCCGGGATTCGAACCCGGAACCTCCAGCTTCGTAGGCAGGGTCACTACCAACTAGGCTACAGAGGCTGATATATTGGAGCGGCCAAGGTGCTCACAAATATCTGAGCACGCCTCTATTGTCATGGTGTTAGAGTGGTTTTTAGAGTGATTTTCTCTGATATATCTAATGGTGGTACAGTCACAAATTGTGATGTATCACAACAGTGTGTGTAGCCCAGATGATAATCGCTAACGCTTAGTAGCGTATCGTAGTTCTCCCTCTGTCAGTCTTTCTTTATAATAATTGTAATATATCAATGTGAATAACACAATTTCGTTACGTTCACGATTGAGCGTTAGCGATTCTCATCTTGACTACGCACCCTGGCCTACTACCGCGAAAATCGAAATTCGTAAATTTCGGGGATTTTTCTCTGTCACTCCAACGAAGGCGTCATTAGAGTGAGAGAGTGATTTCGTTTTTCGTGGTAGGGCCGCTGCTGCTAGATTGTTTGGTGTAACTGGGTGTAATTGATAAGTAAAATTGTAGGAACTCAGATATGACCTAATATTGGAGTAGACAGTCTGGGGAGCAAGTGAGATAGCGGTGAAAGTTATCTTCACAAAGTTATTACTGTAAACCGAATGATTATTCTAGATGAATGACCTGTTCAAAATTTCTGATCAACTCATTTCCATGTAACTTTACATGGCTACTTAACCCGCGGAAACTTTATGTACCTACTTTCATCATCATATCCACTGCTGAACATAGGCCTCCCCCAAAGATTGTCACAATGACCGGCCCTGTTCCACCCGCATCCAGTGGACTCCTGCGACCTTTACCAGGTCATCAGTCCACCTTGTGCACGATGCGCCTACTTTGCCCTAAAACAAAAAATACTGAAGCATTTAAGCGAATTTTTATAGTTTAATATTGAAAATATCCCGTTATCATACTTCAAACCAACAACAGCAACCAGAACTGAACATAAACCTTTGTGGTTAGGCTTTTAGCAGTAGTTGAGACTGTCTTTTTGCCATATTTAGTTATCTTACCACAAAATATGCATTACAAGATTTCTACCCATCTTCACACGTTAATTTGCATTTGTCAAACCAAATTACTCTTCTAACTCCAGATTAATAGAAACGGGGCGAAATCTATGTCAAATCGCTGTAGAAGCATTTAAAACTTTTCTATTGCAAACTGCTCACGACAGTGGCGACATCTATAATTACTGCATTGGAACTGAATCGTAGCCCATTCATCGCCGATTCGCCATTATTCTACAAAGCTTGGATAAAAAGGCGTAAGTACTGTATTTATAGTATCAAGTTACATCTTTTCGTTGAGTTTACTTCAGCTTAATTTTAAATTGTGTAATGATAGCAGATGGCTGTATAATAATGAATGAATAATAAAAATGACAATAATGGGGAAGATTCAGAATTATGTAAACTTCAATTCAACTCCATTGAATATATCATTATACGACATAATTCAATTCATCCTTAGATATTTTACCTAGTAAATAACTTTCTAAACTAATAGTGTACGTTTTCTAACGTTAACTGCTATTTCCTTGGTAAAAAATAAACTGATTCCATGGAAAATAACAACCTTTGACTAAAATACACGTTAGATATCTTGGTACGGGCAAAAATGACCGTTTGACAGCAGTACTAAAAAAAATGTACAAAATTATGGTGACTACAAGTAGAACGACGTAGCTACTAAAGTCATATACATAATGTCTTTAACAGTTGCCTTTTACCTAACGTAAATCAAACCACATTACAATTTTACTAAATAAAAACCAACTTCAACAGATTTCACCAAGATCCCATCATCGGACCCCAACTTAGTGTCAATTGGACCATCTCGGGATTCTCGGGGTTTTAACTGTCAGCCTCCAGTTTGTCAGCCTCCGTAGCCTAGTTGGTAGTGACCCTGCCTACGAAGCTGGAGGTTCCGGGTTCGAATCCCGGCGAGGGCATTATTTGTGTATTTATTTATCACAAATATTTATTCCTTGGTCATGGCTGTCTATGTATTTAAGTATCTATATGTCGGAGATATGAGTTACTAAATCTAGAAAACGATAAGCAATGTTTTGCTTGGAGTGGTCTTTGCTTGGTCCATGCAGGTTTGCAGGTAGATGATACCAACCTATGAACAGGTGGCTGGTGACCTGACAGTATAAAAGGTCACTACTGCAGTGTTCATCAATTCATTCCCGTGTTAGACATAGAACGATTCACTCTTGTCTTGTTATGTGAAGGGTTTACATTCTTACGAAGGAAGTTATTTCTATGGGGTATGCATCTATGCATGGACGCAAGCTTAGAACTCTCCATTCGTTTTCTACTACTGCGTAGATGCGTAGATACAAGATTCTGAGTAACGAGTAACAAGTAGCTAGGAGGCAGATAACTAAAATCCTACCCCTCTTAGCTCGGCTGTCATTAGGGTTCCCGATATCAGCAAGTGGGATAAAGAATCCAGGCTCACGTAACAGTGAGTACTGGTATTGCATCACATGTAAACGGTAAGGTTTAAAATCGACAACAGTTGGTAAGGTAATGATTGTTCACTATGTTTGCAGTTAAGTTTGATTTGAGTCGTGATTTAGAAAACTGCTTTGTTCTTTTTTTGTGATTACTGTTGTAAGAAAACGTGTGGGTAGGTATCCTACCCTATTGGAAAAAAATAAATAAAAACAGTAATTCTAGTGATTTCAAAGTATAATATCATGACCCATACTTATTACTTACTTAGTTGTGAAATACTAGCAGTACCAAAATATGGGCAGGTAGCCCTTTGTTTTGTTTTGTTTTCGAGTCTACCAAAAATTAATTTGTGATAGTGATAAACATTTTCAATCCATGTCTTGTGTTAAAAGTTTTCTATGCGTGTGAAATTACCGTTACAGATGTTCAACCTCAAGATCACTGTGATAGTGGTCAGCGGTTTCGTCCATGATGACTTTGCTGTGGTGATGACAATTTATTGCAAGGTGTACACGAAAATAAGAGAAAAACTGCCAAAGATGCGAGTTTTAAAGCAACAGAAATAAAAGGACAGGTTTCGTTCCAATTGTTTTAATGCAAAATTCGAAGTAGTCATTTAAAAATTAACGGTTGACATTTGTTTGTAGCGTGAAGTTTTGTGTCCTCAAAACGTTTTATTATTTGCGAGATTAACTTGGTTGTAGTAAAGTGAAGTCCATCATTATTTTAATGACAAAGTGTACTAGATGCCAATACCCTAAACTTAACTTTCTAGTCTCGTTAGAGCCCAACCTCATCGGGCTGAGCCCGCGTGCAAATTATTTCTGTGATGAAACTGATACCGTACAATTTGATATTTTCAGTTCAACATGGTTAACCAGAGCAACCTGCCGGCATCATGGCTGTTGCTGTCATCACGTCCCGACGGCGTTGCAGAGGAAGACTGGTGTCGCTTCTGCCTATCGTGAACACGGGTGCAACGCGTGGCGTGCCCACACCATTACAACAGACAGCGTTGTTGATCCGGTGAGAAGTTCACATTTTGTTGGGCTATTTGAGCCCTGGGCTGATTAGTGAAACTAATGTTGTAGTAGTAATCGCGGGATTATCCTTTTGAGTTTATCAAATTGAAAATGCCGACGATGATGATGAAGGTCATGATGAAGGTCATGATAAAGGTCATGATGAAGGTCATGATGAAGGTCATGATAAAGGTCATGATGAAGGTCATGATGAAGGTCATGACGAAGGTCATGATGAAGGTCACGATGAAGGTCATGATGAAGGTCATGGTGAAGGTCATGGTGAAGGTCATGGTGAAGGTCATGGTGAAGGTCATGATGATGATCATGATGACTGTCATGATGATGGTGATGATAATAATTTCTTATTATTTGGGCTGTCAATAGTTTCAGTTTGACTTCTTTAGTTCAATTAAAATTGTAAGTTTTATTGAAATTAATCAATTAGTTTGCAATCGTGGAATGAAACTTTTTACATTTTTGTTGGGTTCAGTTTTCTCAGACTACATACACCATTTATCATTCGTAGTCGTAGGTGTAAAATCGGATCTATTTTTCCGTCTCAGTGCGGCCACGATTGTGAGTGGCGTTCGTTTGGTTTAATGGTGTATGTGGTCAAGGCGTTTAGATTATGCGACAGCCATGTAGGTGGTTGTTAAGACTCAGTTGCTGGGTGTAGCATCTGGAGTATTGTAAATGCTGTGAGTACTGCAACCCATTTGTTGGTTTGTTGAAGTGTTTCATTTGACTATTGTAGAACTGTGTCGGTTACTGGCTAGTAAAGTAGTAAGTACATAGTTAGACTGACTAGTCTATTTCGAATGTTAATGAAGTTGATTTTAATTCCCTGGGTTGATTAAACGAGTACCTTAAGAAAATATGATTCTGAATTGCGGCATTAAAATCATCTATTAACTACTTTAAATGCGGAAAGGGTAATTTTTAAATTTAATGAGTTCTAATCATTAGTCATGTGAGCTTTCAATGGACCGAGAGCAAGTCCGAGGGATTGAGCGTGATCGAATAATCGCATCGGAAGTTCCGGAGCATGTAAAAGGTGCACGTGGACTGCTTTTTATGTGCAGTATACTCTTTGCGAGGAGTAGCACTTACGCGGCTGAGATGGTTAACTTCTGATAGGTTATTGGATCCTAACAATCCGATGGACTGAAATGAAATCGGATGGTTATGATGTAACCTGGTAGAGTAATTTACGTTTTCGTTTGAGTCGAGAGGTTGACTAATTTGAATCATTCATTAATTGAGATCATTTTGGTAATGCCACAAAAGAAGTTATTGTTGTTAAACGGGATGAGGTGACTATGTCACAATGTGAGTTTCCGATAGACATAAACGTGACTTGTGTTTCCTTAATTTTGATTTTACTGGTAACTGAAACTGAGCTGGTGGCACTATCAAAATTGTCTAACAAATTGAAGTTCATAAATGATTGAATACAGATAACATTTTGTTGTTAATGAAAATGCTAGAAAGCCAAGTACCACGTGAAGTAGATGAAGATTGTTGTGGCATGAAGGATGAGGTTCTCAGTTCGGTTGGTCGACCGTACCAGAGGCTTGATCGTAGCCGTAGCCCGTTAGAAGTCGGTGTTTACCTTTGAGTAGTCCGTGGGTACGCGGTGCGCGATAAGCTCTGGCGGAGGTCGGGTCTTGTAGAGACCGTAGAGTCAGGGTTGACTCGGCGATCCCTTGGGGATGCGCGGAGTGTGTGGTTATGTGATAACCAATAGGCCACAAATGAGAGACCTGCTTCCGAACGTTTGCCGTCATGTGTTTTACGTAAAAGGTGGCTATGAAAGCCAGGTGGTACTTGTCTGGTCTTGCATTTAAATTGGTGTTAATGAATTGACTTTAAGTGATCCTAAATTCAGTTGCAAAGAATAAAATTATTTTCCTTGAGTTGAGTTGATTTTACGTAGACAGATAATTTGGTCAGGAGTAACCGAGTGGTGACAAAGATTACTGATGTACGTGTTTGTTTCAGATACAAGCGAGGACGCTTGTCTTGTCAGTATGGCCGTGTCGGAGATATGAGTTACTAAATCTAGAAAACGATAAGCAATGTTTTGCTTGGAGTGGTCTTTGCTTGGTCCATGCAGGTTTGCAGGTAGATGATACCAACCTATGAACAGGTGGCTGGTGACCTGACAGTATAAAAGGTCACTACTGCAGTGTTCATCAATTCATTCCCGTGTTAGACATAGAACGATTCACTCTTGTCTTGTTATGTGAAGGGTTTACATTCTTACGAAGGAAGTTATTTCTATGGGGTATGCATCTATGCATGGACGCAAGCTTAGAACTCTCCATTCGTTTTCTACTACTGCGTAGATGCGTAGATACAAGATTCTGAGTAACGAGTAACAAGTAGCTAGGAGGCAGATAACTAAAATCCTACCCCTCTTAGCTCGGCTGTCATTAGGGTTCCCGATATATATGTATCTATCTATTATATTATGTATATATATCGTCACCTAGTACCCACATCACAAGCCTTAATTGAGCTTACCGTGGGACTAGGTTGATTTGTGTAAGATGTCCCAAGATATTTATTTATTTTATTTATAACTGTTCGAATAAAAAAAATGTGAAAATCAGTTCACGATTCTCGAAGATATCAAGTCAAATTGAGAACTTTCTTTTTGAAGTCGGTTTTTAACAAACTGAATGCGTTAAATAGGTCCTATTATGTTGTCCATTGTGCGGTCTTTATCCGTTTTATAATAATATAGAAACTACGTTATTTATGCGAATTGCATGAGGTTTGTCAAAACGACGTTGTTTAATTGGCCGTAGAAAAAGAGGGTCCTAGTCCATACTTAATTCTGTCATATTTTGATAATGGATGCAAAATTTTATGTCATTTGCAAACAGTGACTACTGTAATTTGCGCTGACGTTATGTATTATTATTTACGATTTTAAATAGGGGCCAAACAACAGACGGTCTACTGTGAATATCGAAAATCGTAAATTTCGAGCATTTATTTTGTTTCTGCCACTCTGATGATGCCTTCGTTAGAGTAACAGAGACAGATGTTCGAAATTGAGGTTCGTTTATTGAAGTTTAGCTTCACTATTAAGGTAGATTAATTTATTATTACATTTCTTACGTATTATTAGAGTTCCATACCCAAAGGGTAAAACGGGACACCATTACTAAGGCTCCGCTGTCGTTACAAACCTGACTGCAGTAAATCTTTTTTTTTATCTTACGCTAATTGGTTGTTCATGAACGTGAAAAAACCCTTTTCTTAATTTACAATGAGAATCATTTAATCCTAGTTAGTTAAAAAAGTAACGTTGATTACAATCCTAAAATCATTAGTGCAAGTAACTTAAGATTTAAAAGTGGGTAGTAACTTAGTTATTAAGTCTTCTACTTACCATATTCCTAGCGCGAAGTCCATTTAGAATGTTAAAACTCGTAACTCTTACAAACCATTATGAGACTTCCTAAATATTCTTAAGCTTAAGCCTAAACCGCACGCTTAACCATAAAGCACAGATCGCAACAAAATACGTCGCTCAGTAACGAAACGTCGTATCTCCCACACATAGCAGTCTCACTTCTCACATTTTGCAGTGTTTAGATAAATGTGACGCAGAAATGAGCTGTCCGCCAGAAGCGTGATTGACTGCTTATTGCCCTGTAATTGGATAGCTCGAGTTATTACCATACTGTTCGTTTGAATTGTGAAGAGTCAAGACTGCGACCGCAGCTCGTAATGACTGGAGATTTTATGTAGTTCACGTATTCCTTTGAAAAGCAACACAGTATCACTATGAGTACGCCCAGGCAATTGTAAAGTCTCGTCATAG
This sequence comes from Thaumatotibia leucotreta, assembly GCA_025490895.1. Taxonomy (NCBI): domain Eukaryota; kingdom Metazoa; phylum Arthropoda; class Insecta; order Lepidoptera; family Tortricidae; genus Thaumatotibia; species Thaumatotibia leucotreta. The sequence continues at coordinate 21,073 of JALPQI010022085.1, forward strand.
ACAAATATATCTACATGGTGATATTTTAATGGTTGCTCTCTCTTTAAGTAACTGGGTCAAAATTCTTTTCGTTGTCTTATTTTCTGTCCCTAAAAACGTGACGCAGTGGTGGTTTTTTATGAGATGATGTTTTGTTTTCAATTTCTGATGTATGTATTAAAATCTAGCGTGAAAAAGAAATACAAGTACACCGGATTTTTTTTTATATACTGAGTCGAAACAGCAACTAAAAGCGTGACAGAGCGGTATGAAACAAGACAACGAAAAGAATTTTGACCCAACTAACAAATTCAATGAGGATAAATTTGAGTGTCAATTGTTTGATATTTGAACTCTATCTGTTTTGGTAGCTACGCGGTATTGCACTATCACCGACGAAATGCGGTATCGTGTTCCGATTAGGGAAAAGGAAGAAGATTTGTTTTCTCCCAAAAAAAAAAATTCTATGGACCGTCTGCTCATTTAAAAGACCTGCACCATAGAAACTTAAAAAAAAAAACAAATTTACGTGAGAAAAAAAATATATTTTTGACTTCAGTGGAAAACGATACTAAACAAGCCAACTGAGAACAATCACAAAAATAGAATTTCACCCTGTATACTGCCGTGCAATTCCTAAACCACAGTAACTGACAATTTTCCGATTTTTGGTTTATTGGTGATCTATAATCAGCAAATCAAAACGCATAATCCCAATCGATCGGTTTTTAATTTGGAAAACTGGAACATGGAAACTCGAAACCCCAAAAGCAGTAAGTGACTAGTTTTTCCTGCACAATGCAATATAAAACGCAGTAAAATGGTCTACGGCTACGGTTTTTGGGCTGATACTGACTAAAACGCAGTACAGGTGTAGATTTTCATGATTTTTAGCATGTAAACTCATAGTATCTCGTTTATAAAGAAACTAATTAAAACAC